>JAFELO010002138.1:54381-91885 GCA_017140195.1 Eumaeus atala
GGGGGGGGGGGGGGGAAGAAGTGCATCGCATTGATATAGAACTTATGTGGATGTTCATGGGCGTCGGTGGTCGTAAAAAAACTCCCGAGTGCTCGTTTCGTGCTTAGTTTATGGGTCCTATTCGACGCAAAGAAAGACACAAATGTTTCCTATTTATAATATTAGTATACATATATGTATATTAGTATACATATATGTATATTAGTATACATATATGTATATTAGTATACATATATGTATGTTTATATACCTACAGTACAGACACAGTCCAGCTGAAGCTATTATAGGCATATACAACTTAGAAGTATTGTTAATGAAATTGGACTTTAAACAATAACAATTTAAACATGTACAATTATATTTGTAAGGTCACACGGACCGGTTCTCTTCATGCTCCATGGGTTTTATTTTAATTTAAATTACGAAAATAAATATTACGAGGAATGTTAATAAACAGATGTTAACATTTTTTTAACCCAGCCAAGAGCGACTCTGAATTCTCCGGGCTTCGGTTTCTGTGGCAGCAAATCGAAAAGTCAAATAACATTCTTTTGAAGTTTTTGTTGAATTCTATAATCCCATTTTTTTTTTTACATATTCCTCTCGGTAGTTCTAAAGTTGGGGGCTTACAACTTTTGGAACAATCACATCAACGACCAAAATATCTCACAAAGTAATAGTATAATCAAAAAACTTTCTTACAAACCCTGTGGCGTTATATTCAACGACATCCCACACGGTTGTGTCCTTAACCTTCCAATGTACCCATAATCTCCGTTACTCGGGGAACTTCTGTTACATACGGGTATGACGAAATTATAAGAGTTGTGTTTCTTAACATTTTCCTTTGGAACCATAAAAACAGTTGAGTAAATGCAAAAGTTTCGGCAAAGGGCCATTAGTGATTTTAAAAATTTTCATATCTCGTCTTCTAATGATGAATCGTTAAAAAAAATGCCGCCTTATATTGAGTATGTACAAAATGAATGTCCATCACTTGGAATTTAATCCAAAAAATAATACCATCACTTCATAAAAATACAAGGCTTCAGATGTATTTGCAAACCCAACATTGTTGATCGGCTCATCGACTATTATTATTGACTCGCGAGCACCACGTCTCGCCCTTGACAGGTGCCGAATTATTAACCTTAACAGAGTATACACTATTACATTCTTGGGAATCGTTCTATCTATGAATGGAAAAGCGTCCAGTAAATTTTGAGAAAATCGATCACATACAGTCAGACAGCTTTTGGGGGTCTGTTCTATAATATGTACTTGTTATAAGATATACCTTCTACTAATATTCTCGGGATCCATAACAGGCACAGGTACTTCCGTCTCTAGAGCCTTATCTCCCTCCATCGACTGAAGTAAGCAGCGAAGCGTTACCTGATAACTAGATAAGGTACCAGCGGTTAGAACAACTGCAGTAGATAAGTGAAATCTGTTACGAACCCACTGTTTTGATCACATTTAAGAAAAAAAAACTTAAGTTAAATACATAACTAATTAATACAACTCAAACAAAAAAAAAATAGTTCATAGCATTCAAATTTTGTTTCATAACACGGTTTGCTTCATTTTCACATCCATTTCAGCAACTTGTGAGTTATAGATTTTCAAATTAATTAATATTTGTCGATGAACCTAATTTCCTCGCTAAATATACATACGAAAACTGTAATCTTTTCTACGACTAATTATAAATAGTAATGACCAATATGATGCCAGTCATATCAACGACCAAATTGTTGCAAATTAATACAAAGACGAAGAAAGATAAGGGAAAGAACAGGTTAAACAATACGTTAAACACGATTCGAGTGAAGCGAAAAGCTTTACCCGCGCACCCGATTCACGAGACTTCTTGCGAATGCACGATAATGCATGTCACAAAGATAGTAATTAATTGCTCGCCAAAGAAGAGAAAACGCGGTGGATCTAACATTATACTATCCATGACGTCTTGGGGAGGCTCAGGATCGCAGAAGAGAATCAAGTTACCAAGTGTCAAACTGGCAAAGAAGTTTTATAAAAAGGAAATGATGTACGACAGTGGAGAATTTATAAAAAATTTGGAGGTAAAAGTTATTTTAGATGCGCAAGTTTTAAGGAAGTTGCTTAAATGCACAGTTTATTGGCTCCCGTCTTGCCCTGCGTGATCATGTACTAATAGCAAGTATTTAAGTGACAGTTGTGTATGTCAAAAAGGGTATGCAAGTAGAACATTAGTTCTACTTGCAGTCGAGATGAGGTCGTTGCGAAAAGCGAAAAGTATTTGGCGTAACCCTCACGGACCACATTACTTACGACGAAGGGAGAAAGAAATTGGGTATGAATTATAGTGTCGGTGTAAATACCATGTGTGCTCAGTTACTTTGAGTATGTCGAAAGAAAAGCAGATGGACAAAACAGATATTTAATGCTTATTAGGAGGGATGTAGGTACCGGGGAAGACCAAGACTGACATAACATGATTTGATTGATCCGAAGGTCGTGTGAAACATCTTCGGTGTGGTGTGTTCAACCAGTGTGTTTGTATGAATGTGGACGAACAGATATGTAATGGTTGTAGTACGTGGTACTAGGTTCTGTCTGCCAGCACCTTAAGAAATAGGAACAACACTTCCTCACTTTGTTGGCATATAGAACTATAAAGCTAAGCCGGACACTTTTTTGACTGCTTTATGCTGACGGAAGTGTCCTGTGCAGCTTCATCGGCTAGTATAAGACATGTCGGGCGACGACCTAGTTGAGATTGTGCGATAGGCGGACAAACCTTTCCCGCAGATGGCAGTATATATCGCGATGATATTTAAGATTAACTAAAGTGATTATTATTATCTTGGCCGAGGGGGGTACACATTCGCCCTCCCCCCCTCTCCAACGAGGGGGCAGTTCACGCGTTACTAAAGTTGGACCTTGCATAATAGCGAGGAAAGCTAAACCGATTTCCTTTTTGTATTAATTTTATTATTTCATATGCGGTCCAACGAGCAGTCTTTTTATAAGATATTATTCACCATAGAACGCCATAGATCACGGTCACGAGTCACTTGCAACCAGCTTACTTCCAACAACAACAACAACAAGGCAACAAGAAACCCCGTGAAGAAAATGATGTTTTTCATGGAGGTCATAGACTATACAAAATGAGTTACCCTCGTTCACCGCATTCATTCTGTGGAACATCTGAGCGCTCAGGAGCCGTACAGAACGCGACAGACAAGCTGCAATCCCGTACATTTGACACACTAAACTTTCAATCCAGAGGCTTTTTATTAAAACTAGCTTCTTTTTTTGACGCAGTAACGTCTTGCAAATTGATAACGCTAGATGCACGCACGAAACATAGTGACGTCATAGTAGTGTTGAATGGGCGAAGCCTGCGAGCGAGAGAATCGACGTCAAGTCAAATTATATTGTCCTTAAATCTACTTACAGACAACCATTTCTTTTTAATTTTCAAATTACTGACCAAGCAAGACCCACTGCTCGCAGAGTGATGATTCCGCGCCGCAATAACGCCCTTCTCTGGTCTCCGTGGAATGTATGTAGTTGCCCAGGTGGGAGTAACCGGGAGGCTATGTGAGACTCGAGGGCTGAAAGCAGCTCCCCCTTACCCACTAAAACCCCAGCTTGTCGCAGAAGGTGCACCTCCTTCACATTTGCCAGCATAGGAGTGCAGTGACACACAACCGTGACACTGGAATAACGCCTTACACCTAATATAAATAATGCTTCATAGACCGCGAGTTTTAGACACGCCACAGCGTGTCTAAAACTCGCGGTCTATGAAGCATTAAATAGTACGATATATTTATGACAGTTTATGAATATTTAAATTCAGTTAGGACTTAGTTCATAAGGTCGTATATTTTTCTATATATTAATTAACTACGACTAATGTATAGAAATAAAATTTATACATTAAAATCGTTAATTTATTTATCTATTACTATGCGAACTTATGATATAGGTATTGTGTAGACGTTACGGTTAGCTGTTACTTTTTATATGTACATTTATTTATCTATTACTATGCGAACTTATGATATAGGTATTGTGTAGACGTTACGGTTAGCTGTTACTTTTTATATGTACATTTATAGTAAAGCAGTACACGACTGAAGTATAACTAAATAACTTAAATTTGTTTCATGCACTGGCTGTGACAGGGAGACAGAAAAATGTACGAGTATTTATTGCCCCTACAGTAATGTTTGAATCTCCCTCTCAACTTCCGTTGGCCTCAATTTTGTAACGTTCTCGTCATGCGTTCACCAGCTTACGCTCCAAGTCAAGCATGAGTAAAGAAGTTTTATTACAAAAAGGCTTATTCGAATATGATATGGAGTAATATTTTCCTCTTTTACAGAATCAGCTGAAGGCCCTAAACATTGGTAAAGGACAGAAAAATAAGAAGGAATCATCGGTGCCAGCGACGCAACGACCCAAGCCCGACAAAGAAGCGGATGCGCCCGAGGCTAATGAAAACGCAGACGATGGCGGTACCTACTGAATTAAGCCTAGTTACAATAGTAAGGTGTACGAATACTAATAAGAGGAAGTACCGGGCTACACTGCAACGGAATTGGCCGGCACGGCGGGGGTGGTATCTCTCGCTCATATCTCATCATACATCTTAAGTTTCGCGTTTCTTTTCTCGAAAGTTATAGGTCCTTGCGTCATATATTTTGTCCTTTCAAAATTTCCTTTGGAAGCACACGTTACACACAGACATACATAGATCGTCATCAGACAGATGAACTTAAAAGGAAGTGTTTGAAAATTGTAAACAACCTTTTTAGGGTAACTTGCAACAAGTCCTCGTGACATGTACAATCACAGGTTTTTTTACTTTAGATAGACCGTCTTCTGGAAAACTACAGTGTCCAGAACTGGCCTGGTACGACCAGAAAGGTACCTCTCGCAAAGTGACACTCATGCTGCCACGTTTCGTTCGGTTTGTGATTTTCCGGAGGCATATTGGAAAGGAGGACGGGTAATTTATCCGCATATTATTCGGATGCTTATGGGCATAGTCAACAAAAGCACCGACGACTCGTAGGCCCGCTATGTAAAAACACACATCAGTTACCACTTAATACAAACTCTTTAAAGGTTTAATGGAATTGTTATGTTACAATGGCAGGCGATGTAAAGCGGCGAGGAAAGCGCCGACGGAAAGGTAGAGGGGGTGGCAGCGATCGCCTCACGTCAGCCGGGCTCGCCGCACTAACTCAACAGGATCCTGAGACGCAGGTAAAACAATGTCCATTTAAAACAGGACCCTGAAAATCAGGTAAAACAATACGATCTAACTTCTAGTTTTCGCAGATAATCTTAACCAGATTTGCCGCCAATACTGAATAGGATCCTTAACTTTTGTGTTAGTTAAAATTCAAGTGTGTTTCCGCCTTAATGATATAAATAGACCCTTCATAAAGATCCCTATATAGTATCCTAAATACTGAGGAGTACAGGTACCCGCAGGAGAGTATAGCGTTGATCGTTATTGCGTATCGTAAGTACGAGATATGGTCGCGGAGGGGCGAGGGCGGACGCGGGAGATCGAGGTATCGGGATCTGTAGTACTGCGTGAAAGAAAGTGAAATAACTCTCCACTTTGATGTACGTAAGTCCGCTTTCTAGTTCCTTATGAGGATTACCCTACGACGACCTACTAGTCTGAACTCGGAAAAAAGATCTGGTGCCTCGCTAGCAAGATGAATTGGTGTAATTTTTTTTTCAAGGTACATCTATAATGCAGGCAATAGCCTCAAATACATGGATCCTACAATTTTAAGGTGGCCGGTATTTATACGGATTCCCGGGTCCACAGTTCCCGGTCGTCCATTGCTCCTGCGACAGATGACGTCGTGCTGCCGGTCATCAGAGCTGTAGCATCCAGGAAGACGGTTTCCTTCCTAGATGATGATATCCTGAAATACTTGCACAGAGAAGTCGATGAAGAAGCCATTGAGACTGAGTTTGATACAAAGGTAGGCGCTAAAATTTTACTGTGTACAAAAAGAATTACGAAAAGGACTAATTGATTTATAAAAATACAAAGATAAGTTGTGCACTTTGTAAAAACAACTAATATGTATAAGTTGTGCAATTCTTTCAAAGATTATAGAAATGCTTTATAAAAACATTGTATAGGTTCATGTACATTGTACAATCAAGGGCTCTTTTGAATGCCAGTTCACTATTTTCCATTGATCAGCCCCCTTTTTGGAGGAGTACAATAACTTCTGAGGGCTGGGCAGTCGCCGAGGTGCCCTGTTATTCACAGATCCAGGACATCTCAGGATTGGTGGACTATTTGACTTGCCGTGACCAGGCAGGCTGGGTATTAAGTTTATCCGCGAGTCCCACACGGTACACGCCACCACGTACAACATGAAGATGCAAATTCTGTTTCCGCGTGTTCTCGAGAGAGTGAAAACTCTGTCTTATCTCTCTCAGCGGCGGTACGTGCTCGAGGAGGCGCTGCGTACGCGGCCGGCACGGGCATATGGGAAAGAGATGCAAGTCCTGCTTCGAGAGTTGCGGGTGCCGGCCGTCAGCTTGGGCGACTGGCTGCATTTGCCGCGCGTGTTCTCCAGGCAGAGCTCACAGTTTACTCTGCCTCTCGACTCTAACACTCTTGAAGGTAATGCAATGAAAATATTTTACTAAAAATAAAACTGTGACAAATCCCTCATGAAACGTCAAATTTCTACCACTGGTCCAGCCCAGAGCATGGACCATTACAAATAAATATTTTTATATTTAATATTGTTTTGTCGATGGCTCATTGTATATCTATAAATTGTTAACTCGAGACAACAGGGGCTATTTTATTTTTCTATCGATTATAATTTTAATAATGTCTGACTACATCACATCAATTTCAGATTTGTCACCAATGCAATACGCCGCGCGCCACGTTACCATCGCGAAGTCGAAACAGCTGCTGTACCTCACGGTCCTGAGGAAGTTCACACCTGAGGGATACAGATTACCTATAGCGGTGAAACTTTTTATTCAATACAGTTGCAACGTATATTAGTAGTTCATTTCATACAAAACTAGTGAATTCACCCACAAATATAAGTTTGTCGAATTTTAAAAGTCGTCATTCTTGTACCTCCCGATTGTACGGAACCCTTGGTCTGTGTGCCGACCCTCACTTAACCACTATTAATTTAAATATTATGAGCCATAAACAGGGCTGGATTTAGTCAAGATGTTGATGTTGATATCAAGATACTTACATAGTCTTGTGAAGACAGCTATAACAGCTGATGCCTTTTTTGTTAACGCAGGGAAACGCATTTACACGGTTTCACCAGCCCTGGGTAGGGTCCAGTAGTGTTTGGCGCCCGCAGCACATTATAGTGTCGAATACCTACAAAAACCACCGCGAGTGCCATCCGTGCCGTCTTTGGAGAGGTGCTCCGGAACAACAGATCATCGGGGCACCTCGACGGCTAGATAGTACCCTAAGGGACCGGCGCACCCTCCACAGATGTGGTTGTCCCGCACCACAAGACAACCCCACCAACCTTGGGACTGTGCAATGGGGTGAGGTTCTCGTCCTCGCCCCTTGCCCCGTGCACAAAAGAGCCTCTTCGGCACTGGCCACAGCCCACACAGATCATAGAGTATTGCTATAATAAACAGCACACAAAAAGACATTATAATTTTCGCTAGATGTCGCTAATTAGAGATTATTATTTCTCAGGACATTCCACAAGGACTGGTTCTAATGATGGGAGGAATTTTGACGGATGAAAATGTAAAGGAGTTTCAAATAACCATGGAGTGGGATGAATACGAGGAGGAACATTGCAATCCTGACGATATAAAGCTGGCGCTACTAGACACTGAGTATGGGAGACAAGGGGCTACTGGTAGGGGAGATGCCAGTGAGGTAATTGGGATGAATTATAATAAGTGTGGGGGTAACGAATTTTACGTTGAACTCACATGTAACACCAGTGCGTTTACCTCGGGAAAATCTTGCGGTTAGGTAAAAACAACTTCGAGGGTGAAGTTAGCAGGAAGAATCAGTTGAGCTGGGCAGCTTATGGGACGCTTCGCCACATCTTCTTATCGCCCACACCGCAGAGCTTGAAGACTAAGGTTTTTAATCAGTACGTCCTACTCGCCATGGCATACAGAGCTGAGACGTGGATGCTCTCTTTGGGGCTAATCCATCGGCCCAAAGTCGCTCACTGGGCAATGGAAAGAGCTATGCTTGGTGTGACCCTCACTGATAAAATTCGCATGAGGACTTAAGTTATCGACATAGCTCTGAAGTCTAGCATGCTGTAGTGGCAATGGGCCGGCCACATGTGACGTCGACCTGACAACTGTTGGAGCAGAACACTTTTGGAGGGAGACCGCGTCAGGGCAAACGTAGCGTGGGACGCCCTCCCGCTGGTGTCTTGTAGGTCTTGGGAGGGGCCTATGTCCAGCATTCTACTAAGGTCGGCTGAAGAGAGAATATAGCATCTAATGAGTACAAACAATAAAGAGCTAGAAACTAAATAGTCTGAGGTAGTTCATGCTGCATTGCGGCAGAATTGGGCCGGCAGGACTACCTTTCACTCACATGATACCGTTGCTAAGCGATAATTAGGCTGTCGCGTTTCGTGTTGCTTGCGAGTAGCTGGAGGCTCACTGGTGGGATCGGCTGTAGAAGACAACACATCCTACTTACGCTGATATTAATGGGCGACGCAATCATGTCCGATTGCTCTAAGACTGTATAAGATATGATTCTGTGAAATCTGTACTACTAGAGGATAGGCAGGTCAGCTGCGAAGAAGTAGTTATGGTTGACTAGAGGTGTAGCTGGTGTGTTCGTGACGAAAGAGTTACGAAAATGAGGCCAACGGAAGTTGAGGATATATAAGTCAGTGAAGATTTTTTTAGTATAGGAGACACGAATAATTCAATCCTTTAGACTACCGCCCACGCACATGAACATCTCCATTTTTGCCATGTCGTCACGCAGAGAGAGAGGGATTCGCATGGAAGTAGTGCGGGAGATATGAGTTAAAGCTAAACTACTTCAGTCGCCTAAAACATACTCGTATTTTTTCCAGGACAAAAGTACGATTAAATATAAGACGTGGTGTGGGGTGTGCGCCATTTGTGAACGAATGTACGGACGGTTCCCAGCCAGGGACAGAGATCCACCTGATGGCGTAAGTGTTATGTGGCAAGCTATTACAGTGCCGGGTTAACAACACAGACTCGACTACCGGTTGGCTTCGTTTGGTAACGTGGGTTTGAATCCCGCTTAGATTATCTATGCTCATATGTATATATGCCTTATATGTATTTCTGTAATAAAAATCTTATATTCCTTAAACTGTAACATAAGTTCTTAAGGTACGTACTACATGACCACGTCTAGGTGATGTTTCTGTGAAGACTGACGATGTTAAAATTACGTCTGAAACTAACAGCTTCGCACGTGAATAACGCGGACCGAACTTCTATGTGGTATGATAATTCCACAGATATTATTACATTATTATTACAGCAAAAGAAGCTATTGCTACGGTCACACGGGACGCTTCATAGCGGCCTTAAATAAATAAAAAAATGTTTTATTTCATACCTCATTAAAATAAAAAATCTGATGGTGGTAGTGCACAAAAGTGAGAAATAACACTGGGGGTAGAAATTGACATGAGAAAAAAATACACACGGATTTTTAATTACAGTAAGCATGTAACATGGCGTTAAGGTCCTGTACCAATCTACTCGTATATATGACCTTAGTGTTAACACTCAAAATACTAGCGAAACAAAGGCTCCCTAAAAAATAGAAAGTCTACAGGCCCCACATACATCTTAAAGAAAGAATTGTATTGTTTAAACCATTAATTGTGTAATTTTTTCGCATTTGCCGTCCCTTCAGGTTGAATGTACATTATTATTTGTACAGTAAGTAGACAAACGAGCATTTCGAGTCTTTTAATAAGTTCGCAGCCAATAGACATCCGCATAATCATTATGCAGATGCTTTGCCTTTTTTACATATTACTATGTGATAAACATAGTTGTCTTCGTAAGTGTATGCGAGTGTATAACTACTTTTTGTTTCAGATGGAATTGAGCGATTTTACAATGATTGAGACGAAACTATCCGTGCTTAACGTGCACCCGGGATTGTCGAAAATACTGCATACCATAAGAACACGGTGAACTAATTTGGACGGTTCTACATTAAATTTTGTTTTTCTACAATGTTGCAACACTTTTGTACTTCAAATAAATATAAAGAATGTGGTTTTCTTTCAATTATTCCTTTTTTATAGCATAAGGGGGCAAACGAGAAATCGGAGTCCTTTGATGACCTATGGACATTCGCATGATTGTTACTCAGATCCGCTGTCCTCCTATCATACAACCCCCCCCCCCATGGACCCCCACTCACAAACCGCACGAGCGAGAGGTACTTCCCCGGTCGTGCCGGCACAATTCCGTTGTATAGGAGAATGTAGTGTCGTGCACCATACCTCCTCCAAAAAGCAATAGCAAAAATTCAAGCAAGAGGTGATAATGCTACATTGCAGGTGACTAAGGCTGCAGTACTATAGATAATTAATACGCCGCAGCGGCGGCGGTTTCTGCCCACGCGCTCTGGGATCGTTTGATGGTCTGGACTGATCGTTAACCGTCTCGTGAGTTATGTAACAAAACGCAATCGCGGGGGTCCCGGGTAAATTAGCCTATGCCAAGAAGTCTTGGAGGGTATTTACTCGCCGTCATACGACAACGAGTGTCTGCATTGGTTAATAGAGAAGGAAGTTGAGAATGTATTACTATTTTTACATGTGTCGCACAGAGAAATGAAAATTTTAGTGAGCCATACTGACTGTTTGCTTCGACTTAGAAGAACATGCGTTTTCCGCTAGACCCTTCGGGAGAAGCCAGAAGAAGGACGTCACAACGATATTGTGCTCGTGTCTAATTATAGTAATTTGTTGGCGTCGGTAGTTACCAAAAGCCTTCCTATAACGGCTGGCCACAGGGTTGTACCCAGTTTAAAATGCTAAAATTAATCTCTTAAATCAATAATTATATTTTAAGGCTGACCGCTCGAGGCGATAGTGAATATAACACGCGAAAAACGCGTCGTGAAATGTTTTTATAAATTTTCACATAATATCTACAATAGCTTCGTCAGTTCTTAGCCTTCGGCGGCATATTTTTGCGGTCAGAACTTAAACTAATCGTTAACCGTCACGTGAGTTTTAAAATAAAAACGCCACCACAGTGGGTACTCAAAAAAAGGCATGTTGATTTTTTTTATTACATTAGAATACTTTGTTTAAAGTTCCTGATTTAAGCTCTATATGTCTCGCTCATCATAACACCATAAAGTAACGGCTGCGCTGGTCGCTATTTCGTTTCGTGCTGTTTGTAAGTAGCCGATGGCTTATTGGAGGCTAGGAGAGAAGGCAGATAACACGTACAATAATAATTATTTAGGTGACTATCTACATCATTGATACATTATGACAATTAATGGAAATTTAATCTAAAAAACAGTCACTTTACATCTGGCACGCCGCCTGCTTGATGCTGGTACGTAAATCTATAATATTGACAAATAAAAATGCTAATAGTAATTCCATTTGTTGAAACCTTAGGTCATATAAGTTGCATTGTACAAAAATTTGTACATTGCCATACTGTGTGCTAATTTTATTTCCATAATAGTGTATGATAAACAATGACAGTAAAGTTTCGTTGAGTTTTTGTATGGCCACTAATGACACATAATGAATAAATAAAATCTTTTATTTAAAATTGGAAGTTATTTGATGGTAGTTACGTATTAAACACCAGCATCGAGTGGGCTAAGTTTCCATACAAGTACCAGTATATAAGTATTATCTATGCACACAAAAGTGAATCGTCTCTGGGTTACTCGAGAGTTTTTTTTAATATAATTTTGCATGTGGTAACATTTTACACACCGTGACGGGTGACCGTTTTATTTTCTTTGATTTTATTTACCGAAAACTATTTTGGTGTTTCGCTCCTTTATTTTATTTATTAGATACAAAGTTATGAAAAGCTAGCGATTATTAAAATCGTTCGTTTGTGATAAGTAACAGGTTCAGAAAGTTAATTTAAAATACTTTGAACTAAAGACAGAAATTAACTTCCAAGATGAATATAGACGGAAATGTAAACACGAATGGTACTAAATTGATCGTTTATAATTATAACTATGCGTTGGTAATTTATATCCTTCCCTATCACTGTTAGACTGATTTATTTTTAGAATATATTGTCACAGCTATCCAGATATTCGACTATTGTGGTGTAGATAGAAGTAGTACCATAAATGTTGAGACACTAATGGAGAAGTTTGCGCCATTCGTAAAAACCAACAAGTAAGTTCTCTACTAAGACTACATTTATTATAATTAACTAACGCCACCAACAACGAAGTGTTGGTCGACCGTTCACCAGGTGGGAAGACGATCTTCGTACAGTAGCCGGTCCGGGATGGATGCGAGTAGCAGGAGATCGGTCGTCTTGGCGTTTATTGTGAGAGGCATATGGTCAGCAGTGGACCGATAAGGGCTGATAATGGTGATGAAGAACACCACATTCTTCAAAATGTGGGTCTAAGTTCAAATCCTAGGGCAATTATGCTGCCCAGCAGTGACAGCCTATAAGTGGAATGAATGTATGTATGTAGGTATTTAAGTAAATGAAGTATATAATGTTTTAAGTTTGTGTCTTCTGAGACATTAGCTTGGTTTAATCAATTTTTATACCACATCTGGGGCCTGTCTAATTTGGGAACCAGCCCAGTCTGCTGGTGGCTGTGGTTTACACCACAGCCACCAGCAGACTGGGTTATATTTCATTCTTATTACATATAGATAATTAATAAAAAACACATATAGATCAGATTCAATAAAATTGAACAAATATTTCCTTTTTTTTTTGTAGAACTGAATACAGCCGTCTCAGAACTCTATTGGACCCTGAACACCAAAACCCTGAGATAACCGTTTCAAAGCTTGCTTCCACATTGCACCAATATAGCGGAAACCAGAAAATTAAAATTGATCTTGATGAAAGGTATTATATTGTCATATTTTATATTTAAATAAATGAGCTATGTGAGCCTTTTGGTGACCAACTCCCATAAGTGGCTACATAATTAACATGCATATATGTCTTACCTTCCTTCAGCACTCCTCCCATCATTTTTTGTTGGAGTTGTGTGAGTAAGAGGTGTGTCATGTCATGATTTGGCAGCTCTAGCTTCAGCTGCCTAATACAACATTTACCTCTACTATTTGACTATGTATACAAAAGTTGTTATTTTTATTACAATATCTGTATAATAAACACTAAAGAATAAATTCTAGTCCATTTAGAGGGTAGACCTGATAATAATATACTAATTGTATAAAAGCGAAAGTTGTATGTTTGTTATTCTTTTATGCTAAAACTACAGTACAGATGTTCATGAATCTTTGCACAAATATAGATTATAATCTGCAATAACAACATTACTATCAGTCTTAGTTCTTTGCTACCAGGGTATTTGTACGAAGAGAGTAATTAATGTGGAGGAGGCAAGGCAGGTATGTAGAACTGTGTGGCACAGCTAGTTTTGTAATAAAACATCTAACAATTAATGTTACACTTTACGCATTAAGCACTACTTAAGTTAGTAAATTGACATCATAATTGTCAATCAGCAGACATAAAATCAATACAGATTTAATTAATAATTAGAACAATTTGACAATTCTCTCTTAAATATAAAACATATTATTTGTCCAGGTACCAACTTTCGATGTTGTTGATAATATTTTTATTTTATTTAAGTTTCATTTCACATAGTCTACTCTTGTTGCACTAGTTTGGTAATACTATACGAGCTCCTTGTATGTATGGGGGAGGCTTTTACCCATAACCCTTTACGGGTAAAAATCAAATCATTTACAGTCTTTTTTTATTTGTTGCAATGGCCATCCAAGCCTCCCTAGCCACCGCCACTACATCATCAGTGTTGATAATATACATACACAATATTTCTTTATCTTTTTCTTATACCACTTTTTCAGTTTCAACCTTAAAGGTGGACAGTTGCCGCAGGATTCTGACTCGGGCATATCAAATGATGGTGAGTTAGTTTTAGCTGATGAGTAAGTGTTATAAGTACCATGCTATTCAGATGAGCTCAGTGCCGGATTAGGAAAACTGGAGAATTGGCAGGAGATTGAAATATTCATGTAAAAGAATGTTATTACATGGTCAGACAAATTAGGTACTGAATTATTTGGATAAATAAATAGTACTCTTCTGGGATAGGTAGTGCCACGCTACATGGGAGGATGTAGTGTCATGCATAGTGCCTGACACTATCCTGTGCAACGGAATTGGGCCGGCACGACCGGGGAGGTGCCTCTCGCTCACATAATACTGCCGTAAATTGAGATCTTTAGTGTGGCGTTTCGTGCGGTTTGCGAGTGGCCGGCGGCACATTGAGGGGGGCGAGAAGGAGGGCAATGCATCGGCATAGTAATTGTGTGGATGAAAAGGGCTGCGATTGCTCGTTTGCCCCCTATTCTATAAAAAAAACTTAATATTTTGTTACATATTATCAGTCGTGATATACCTTAAGAAAATACCAGTAACATACAATATTTGTTAAAAGTAGCAGCTTTTCAGCAATTATGAGTAAATGCATAAATATTGGATTAATAAAGTGCCATACCTTTGGACAAATATATATTCACAACCTACATACAACACCTCACACCTGTGCAGATATTCCCCTTGCTACAGCTGGTAGATGTTTTTCTTATTAATGTTTATACTTTCTATTTAATTGAATAAAATGTAATGCATATTGTCTTAAAATATTAACTTTCTGAACATCTCCATGTAATCACCAAATATACCAAATTTCAAATTCCTCTATTCAAATGATTCTTTAATAAAAAAATTTCTTTGATTATTAATATATAGATGTCACATTGACTGCAGGTTTCCAGATACTAGAGGAGCTGCAATGTGAGCTGCGGGAGAAGTCACATCTGGCTCACCAGCTGCGGACACAGCTGGAGCTCACTGACAGACACCACGAGGAGGCCCTTGGGGCACTGGTCGCTGAGCGAGACACACTGAAGGCACAACTCAATGTGTAAGTTTATAAGTCAAAAGGATGAGGTGAAGGAAACTTTATTTCTGTAGCAAAAGAAAAGAGCTTCTATTTTGCTTTTTCTTAGAGTCATCTATATATAAACAATAGAGTTGCCATTTACATTATTAAGCTACCGGCCAAGCAATCACATCCTCTAGACGACTTCGGACGCCCATAAAGTATTGCAGACACATTGCTGTCATATCACTACTCACTGAAAACTCACACCACACCCCTTAAGAGCGACAACCTGTACTAGGTGGGGGTATCGGATGAACGAGAGAATTCGGCTCGTTTTTTTTTTTTTAGTTCCTCCACTGACAATGTTACAGCATGCGTGAGGAGAATGCTTCTCTATCTAGCGCGCGGCAGGACTACGAAGAGGCGTGCGAGCGACTGGGCAGCAGCGAGCGTGCGCTGAGCGAGGCGCGCCACGAGCTGGCCGCCGTACGTCGCCGCGCGCTGCGCCTGGCTGACCAGCTCGCCAGCTGCGAGAATGAGGTGATATGAATAGTGCATCCTACAAGAATTTTGGATACAATCTTTATAGAAAATGTCCAACTGGGCAGCATGTTTCGTAGCACAGGCGCGCGTGCGTGATCCAACTGCAGTCTATTGATACATTGACCTAACTCGTGAGAAATTGGCCGTAGAACCGACTGCTTAATCAACTCTGAAGCACGAGGATGTAATTCAACGAGCTTTCTGACTCAAAGTTATTATTAGAAATCGAAAATCCCAGTAACACTTTTTGGTCAAACTCAGGACCTACCCACAGGACCTGACGATTACTCAGAAGACATCTTCATCACATCTTTACGGATTCATTTATAGACATAAGCCTCTTGAAACCCGAGACATATTTTTATATTAAAATAACAAGCCTAAAGAATGCTTACATTGCAGAAACTCACCCTCCAGGAACTGCTCACGAAGTCCAAGGACGAGTGTCACCGTATCAACGAGATGTACGCGAGCCGCCAGACACTTCTCCGGGAGGAGAATGAGACGCTGAAGACCGACAATGCGGACATCTCCTCCCGCTTGCAAGACCAGGAGGACTTCATGCAGCAGATGATCAAGGAAAAGGTACATAATTTTCCTTGGAGCTGGGCTTAATACTCCTAAAACTAAAATTGAAAATAAAAGCCAAAGTTAAGTACAAAAGAGAGTACAGGCTGGTCCATCACATTACTTTTTTCGTACCTTAAATGGGAAAACACGGAAACCTTGTAGGAAATTTTTTTGACTGTTTGTAAGTCAAAACCATTTACTCGATAGATAACGTGTAGATGTATTAAGCGGAAATTCGAGTCAAAAACTGGTCTGCAACGACGGACTACTAGCGAACGAAAGTCAAAACTACTTTCACAGATTTTGTTGCGGTTTATTTAATTATTTAACTAGCTCGACGTTTCAGAAAATCTAAACATAACACCTCAAGAAAGCGGCATATAATAAGTACTGTTTGCGTTAATCGGAACAACAAAAAATTATAATTGAAGAATTATATATATTATATACTATAGGATACTTTTAATAATTTAAAAGAACACTTTAAACACCTCAGGACATCTGTCATCTCAGTCCACCCGTGACATGCGTAACATTCGCGTAAACTTAAGACATCAATACAAAAGACAAAGCCGTTTATGTGCATAGTTTCTACGGGATTTGGAGGATGTGATTTTTTGCGTAGTTAATACATAAACGTATGATATGAACCTTAAAAGAAATCAGCTCAGTGAGAGCCAGCCACCCCGGTCACTCCTGTGCAATTTATCGGCAATGCAACATTGCACTACTGTTTTAAATTATTTAAAAATAAAAAATTAAGTTTTATCAACTTTTCATAGAAAGCAGAAGAATCTTTAAGTTCTTATGTTAATTTACAAATGTATTTGCAGGTTCTACTTGAAATGGAGTTAAAAGACGTTTTAAACAAATCTAACATACATACACGCATGGATCGCTCCATAGACGTCAGCTACACCGAGGATCAAATGCTGACAGCCCTAGACAGCATCAACACCGAGAGCAAATTTATACAAGGTCAGTTCATATTGTTCACTTGTCTGTCATACCTTCATTTCTGGAGATCTTTCCAGCATGATTCCAACTTCAGCCGGCACTTGACTACCTTCTAACTTGTTTTATGCGAGTTTTCGCTTTGAAGAGAAATTACTAATCTACCTTAATGTGGCCTTGATTTAATGTGTGTTTTGTTTAACATGATGTTTAAGATGATCGAATTATTTATTAAATGTAAAAGTAACTTCTATCTTCTAACCACATTGTTTCACTTTAGACAGTCATATATTAGACGAAGACTCATTTTTATACACACTAAATGAAGATTCAGGACGTCCGACTAACATGTCTCTGTTTGACGAATTAAGGTTAAGTTTCTATAACAAATCCAAGCTTAACCTTTCGGAATTGAATTGCAAAGAATTCTTTGAAAAGCGTTATGAACATCTCGATCTATCATTTGGTACAGTTGCAACACAAACTGATGAAAACCAAACAGATTTAGACACAAAAAAATATGATTGCAAACAAAATTACAATATATTTGAAAATTACACAAATGTTGTTAGTAACGGCATACAGACAGATAAAGAATTATGCCATAACAAAAAATACAAAAATACTTCCTCTACACAGACAGAAATAAATATACCCGAGATTAAAATTGCAACAACAGAGAATCATACAAACACCAGCATAGAGATAGAAGTGTTAAACGATTTACAAGCAAAACACAATCTCAAAGTACCAGCCACAGATTTACTCGAAGTAAGAATAGGGACAAAAACAGATACATCAACAAACACAAGTACACCTTTATACAAAGTGTCCAAAGATGTAGAAGTCGTGAATATCGGTGTTCAGGCTGACATTTCTGTTGGTATCCAAAGTTGTACCAAATGTGATGAAGAAAGAGAATATAACATAAAGTTGGAGGACAAACTTAGGAATACAAAATTAGATTTTAAAAAACAATTGAGTTGGTACGAGGAAGATCTCAGTGTATTTAAAATGCATGTCGAAGAGACGAATGCAGCAAATGATTTCTTAAAGTCTCTAGTTGATAACTTTAAGTCCAAAATTAATATCTTAGAATCGGCGTATGTGGAACACAGTAAAAAAATTGATAAACTTCACTCAAAATCTATAAGTCAACAAAAATTGGGTAATTTTTTTTATATCAACTGATATTTATTTTTAAATACAATTTGTTTGTTGTAGAAGTCTTTTGATCGAACTGAACTATTACACAACTTTCATATAAAAAAGAACATACAAAATCTATAACATTAATGTACAAAATGTTTAAAGAAATATCTAACACTATTTAAAAGCTTTTATTTACCTTAACATATATATATGTATGTATGTATGTATGTATGTATGTATGTGTGTATGATTCTTCGGGGCTTGAAATCAATTTTGAAGTAGATATTCAACCAATGGAGCTGAATTTTTTTATACACCTTTAGTTCGGATGACAATGCACGATAAAAATAAAAGATTTTTTTTAAATTAGAATAGGAGGGCAACAAGTAATCGGAGCCTTTCTACGACTACCGACGCACAAGAATATCCACATAATTACTGTGCCGATGTGTTGCACTCTTCTACCTTCCCCCCCTCCCCCCCCAATGGGCCACTGGCTATTCACAAACCGCACGAAACGCGACACTGAAGATGACACTTTACGGAGGTATTACGTGAGCGAGATGTACCTCCCCGGTCGTGCCGGCCCAATTCCGTCGCACAGGAGGATGTAGTGTCATACACTATGCACGACACTACCTCCTCCTATGCAGCATGGCACTGCTTCTTACTAATTTTTTAAAGTTTTTTTGCTTTTAATGTTAGACAAAAAGACAATGTTTAGTATGTAATACTTACAGAAATAACATTTTAACTAATCATAGTCGATCATGATTTTATCAAATGATATTAACAAGAAAAAATCAGCTAACACAAAGACTAGACACATCGGTTACATGAACACAATGTACTATCCTAAACATGATGATACATACACGTTACACTTTCAACACATTACATACAGATTTGCATTCTACTAGAACAGTGAAGATCAATTTTACGTGTTATCTAGAAGTAGTATAGACTAGATGTTATTCGTAGTAGTATTCATTTACTGTGTACGTATATTGTATTGGAAAAAATGTATTTTATGTTTTTGGGGCGTGTAATAGGTGAATTGCGCAATGTTATAGCAACACTAGGCACACACAGCTCTATGAGAATAATAAGTAACTTTGTGTGCCAGAAGTGTGAGTACAGAAGTTGTTGGAGTTTTTATACTATAACGTCACAGTTCGCTCGTATAATTATCAGCACGCAAATATTTATTCTAATCTATGTGAATTTTAAAGACTCTTGTCAACCCATAGATGTAATGAAATTATTCAGTTAATTTGAATTAATAACGGAGATATATTCTATTTGATTTCCTTAATATTGTCAAATAATATAAAAACAATAAAGAGAAATATAATGCATTAGCGTCAAACAAACTCCTCCCATAAAAGGAAATAAATCTCATTACAAAACCACTTTGATTATTATTTCGCTGACCACTCAATTACTAAGGAACATTTATACAGGCATTGTGACTACAACCAGCTAGTAAACACCTATTTCTTAACCATCATATAAATCTTCATGTTAATAACATATCTAAATGGAACCTATGAATCTGATATGTCGTTTATTAGCCATAAGTTAAACAGGAGGAGAAACTGGCTGTTATTCTTAATCTTCCTTCACCTTCTCGTTGGTCCTGCCATCATATAGGGTCAATTCATACTAGCGCAGAGTCGAAGCGCATCGAAGCGTCAATCCGAAACTTAATATAGCAAATTCACCCTTATTTCCACAATGTAATGCACATATTTCTTCCAAGGAAAAAAAAAGACGCGCGAATTCACGCGCATTCGAGGGAATTCGCGCGCCTGCGCGCGAGCAATTCTAATTGGTGCGCGCTCATTCGCGCGAAGCCAAGCGGCTATTAGGCGAACTACGCGCCGTCTGGTCAGTCGGCAATCGGAATCGGACGGAAACTGTCTTGCGTCGAATTGAATCACAATGGAAAACGATTTGGTCCAAAAATTCAACTGGCAACTGGTGTCCATCACTAATGCCACGAAAAAGCGCGCATTCTCGCGCTAATTCACGCGAATACGCGCGCATTCGTGCGACTTTGCTTTGATTGTGAGGAATTTGACGCTTCGATGCGCTTCGACTCTGCGCTAGTATGAATTGACCCATAGTAATCAATCAGCGGAGGACGTCCACTGCTGGACATAGGCCTCCCCCAAAGAGCGCCACAGGTCACGGGCACGAGCCACTTGCATCTAGCGACTCCCCGCCACTATGTAGCAATAAGTGTCTAATCAGAATACAATATAATATTATCTTCAAATGGTTTTTTGATGAGTTTACATTTGTATAATCATGTCTCCTCATAAGTAAATTGCTTATCATTGAATAGAGTATGTCCCGAAAACGTTTGTTATTATAATTTTACGAATGTAGCTAGTGTGACTAGTATGTTGTGTCTGTTGTGTCATAGATAAAATATTTTTGTATAAATTAGATCTAATCAAGACTCGTTAAGACACTTATATATTTTTTATTTCATATCCTTGCATTGAAAGATGACGTTTTTGTTTAGATCAAACGTCGATTGGTACACAAGTGGTTATGCCATGTGCTGGATGTGTCAAACACTCCACTTCCAGTTGGAGCATGAAGGGATTTTTTTGGTAAGCTTAGAGACCACACGTTATGTGAATTTAAACTACAGAGTATAGTATATAGTCAAGACAACTAGACTATAGTCTAGACAAGCTCGCCAAATCCAGAATAATAGCTGGAGTAAGTACATATGGATGACTGAATTGATTAATGTGCGATTCGGCCCCGCCCACGCGGTGCATGTTGTGCAACAACGTTGCATTAGGGGATTATGTGGCCGTGTGTTGCGTGCTCATTCGTTGCAGCAGGCCTAATTGAGTAGGAGCTATTTCTGCTATTGTTACTTTATTTTTAGTGTTAACTGTATGATAACTTATTTATGTAACAAGTGTGGCTGTCGGCAGTTGTTTATCATGTGTTCTGTATGTTTAGGGAGTCACTGAAGTGCCTGTTTCAACTGTTCGCTGTTTTGTGCTTCGTGTGCGCGGTGTGCGTGCTGTACGGCGTGCGCCGCCTGCCGTCCGCCTGCCGCGAGCTGCCCGCGCGCTGGCTGCGCCCCGCCGACCTGCTGGACCTGCTGCTGCGCGTGGAGTATGTCGCCGAGGTGCCCATGTGAGCCTCGGCCGCGAGGGAGCCCGCCGCGAGCTACGTCTCCGAGGTCCCCCTGTGAGACCGGTTGCAAGCATACGTCACTAAGATCCATGATGCCGCGGGCGCGCCCGCTGAACACGCTGCTTGCACTAGTGCCTCCCCCCCCTGCATCTGATTAGGGGTGTGTCGGTCACGTTAATTTGACTAATTGCATTGGGGGATTACCAGCCTCGTCGATGAGTCCCGTTCTATGCGAGGGAGTACCAGCCCCATCCTTACGCCTTACGATTGCGTCCCGACTCGCTGCAGCAGGTCTGCGGTCCGCCACCGACATACCTGCAGTCTCTCCTATAACGCATTAATAGGAATAGAGTGCCTTATGTTCTAATACTGTTTTGTTTTTTTTTTTTTTTCTTCAATTTATAGTTTATTTAGGTTTATTGTAGACACAAATTAACATAACCGTCTAAATTGAAAAAAGATGAGTGAGATTAAATATTTTTATTACTATTAACCATAAGTTGATTGAACTAAATATAACCATTTCTCGTCTTAATATTGAAAGTACAGCTCAAAGTAAATGCAAAATTTATCAAATTGAAGTACATTTCTATCATAATAATTATAACATTATTAATCTAGCTATACCATTACAAAGGTCAGTTTTACGGGTTCCTATTAAAGTCCTGGTTAGCTTATATTACTCTTATTTAAAAAAATACTTTTTATTCGCTATCAATTTAATCTACCATTACTTATTAAACGATAAATTTCTGTTTCAAAGGTTCCAGTTTGAAGTCATTCATTGGAATTGTTTAGGTGTATGTTAGGAGTAACGTGTTGTATAGCTAATTGACACTTTATTTATAATTAATTATAACCTGTGAAACTGGCCTTTAATATTTTATTTTAAGACTTTCATGACATTATTAATAATATTTTATAACTTGTACAGAACTTAACTATCATATTGTTTAAGCCTTCTATTCAAAAGATTTTTACTTTGGTTTATTTGTTATTTTGGCAGCTATTTTAAATTTTATCCTTTTATCAACATTAATAGAAGTGTATTCTATTTGACTAATAGCTTTAATTTTAACATTATTAAATTTTCTAATATTTATGTAATACAAAGGATATAACTATATCCAGCGACCTCGCTCGGGCTTCTCCCCTGAATAACTGCGGGGCAAATTGTACACTAAAATCTTCCTCGCGAATCTGATTTCAAGGGTGAAAATCGCATTAAAATCCGGTCCCTAGATTGTGAGAAAATTGATCACACACAGACCGATTTTTAGGAACTTTGTTTTACATATACGAAAAGGATAACATTATAAATGTAACTGGGGACTTGCGCACTGCTCCACGTTGGTAGGTGCTAAAAATATAATTAAATGACCTACGTCTATTGAATTGAATTTTTTTCATATTTAAAAACATCGTAAACAATGTTGTTATTTTTCTTTTTCAAGAAAATAATATATTGTTTGCAATAATGTAAAAAATACACATGTACTTGTTGCTAGCATTTTTTATTTTCGTCAAAATAATTATTCGGTAACCCTGCGGGAAATTGACACTTCTAACAAATGTCGACATCATTTGAAAGGAACATTGGCGTTATATCAATAATTTTATAAATAAATATTGAAGAAAAAGAAATCGTAATAAAATATTGTGAAATTTTGAGTGAAAAATGAACAATAATATTCTGTGATATCTCAGTGCCAGTGTAGACTAAGTTTTTTTGCATATTCAGACATAATAACTGAAATGATCGATACTGTTCGAGTTGCAATCTGTCTTTTTAAACTTGTAATTTTCTTTTCTATTTTTTGAAAATCATCTAAAGGCATTTATAACTTTTAAAGGCTTTTCTTTTATACAATTTCAACAGTATTTCCAGGTTTTTACTATGGCCATCCATTTGTAGATGTGTTTTTGTAGTGGTTGCTTAAATTTCACATTTCTGTGTATCCATCCATCTACTGGTGTTTAAATGTGCTTCCTTGCTATTTTTTTTTTATTTCTAAATGGTATAAATTCATAAGTATGGTTTGATCGAGGCTTACTGGAGTATGATATTTCTGTTATCAATATTTTGCCAAATTTTGTTATGTATATTTCCTCTTCACGTTAACTAGTAGTCATTTATGTCCTAATCTCATATTGACCAAATATTAGTGAAAATTATTTGTATGGTTGTATTTTGTCGATTTTTTATGATCAATTTAGACATTTAAGGATTATAATTTTAAGAAAGTGGTTCTGTATATTATTGACGATATATACAATGACATGTGGGAAAGAAAGAGATGAAAATGGAACCGTCCTGCAGTGAAAAACCCATATGCTCTCTGCATTACAGGGCCGCAATTATTAACGGGCACAAAGGCAACAAGGCCCCTTATATATAATTTTATATATAAATTGGTCTTGAAGGACGTTGCAACCTACTTTTGATTTGTGTTAGGAATCATTTTACAGCTATTTAGGTGTCTGGATAATTTGAGGCTCCTTGTGGAGGCACCAGGTTATTGGCTCTGGGCCGTCGGCTAAATCCGGCCCTGGATGTAAGCGTAATGGACGGGAGGTTCTTGTGTGTACGTGTACCTCGAGTCGGTCGTCATGGACGGGAGGGTCTTGTGTGTACGTGTACCTCGAGTCGGTCGTAATGGACGGGAGGGTCTTGTGTGTACGTGTACCTCAAGTCGGTCGTAATGGACGGGAGGGTCTTGTGTGTACGTGTAACTCGAGTCGGTCGTAATGGACGGGAGAGTCTTGTGTGTACGTGCACCTCGAGTCGGTCGTCATGGACGGGAGGGTCTTGTGTGTACGTGTACCTCGAGTCGGTCGTCATGGACGGGAGGGTCTTGTGCGTACCTCGAGTCGGTCGTCATGGACGGGAGGGTCTTGTGTGTACGTGTTCCTCGATTCGGTCGTCATGGACGGGAGGGTCTTGTGTGTACGTGCACCTCGAGTCGGTCGTAATGGACGGGAGGGTCTTGTGTGTACGTGTACCTCGAGTCGGTCGTCATGGACGGGAGGGTCTTGTGTGTACGTGTACCTCGAGTCGGTCGTAATGGTTTTTGGTATGTCGCCTGTAATGTACAGAACGCCACAGCATGTTACGTTTCATAAATATAAAAGATATAAAAGCCATTTCGATGATTGCATTTACTTTCGTAATATTGTTTGCATTTAACTTTTTTGTAAAACATTGTCAAGACAATTAATAATAAATATTTAAATTGCCGATAGTAGTTTTATTTGCCACATTTTCTATAATTTAGATTAATATGACACTTTGTAGACTTATCACGCTACGTTAGCATAAATAATTTAACACGGGGCTTAAATAATTTATTCAATAATTCATGAAAAAATTGCCTGCTTTTTTTTGCTGAGATTATGCAGTTAGCTATGCCCCTAGAAAGGAAAAAAAATTGGGAGTGGTGGGTCCCCATGGATACCCACAAAATTCTAACGGTGTTACTTCTCATTAGCTATTGCGGGCCCATAGATATAATAGGCTAACGTAAAACGTGTGCCTGTCTCCGGTTTGCTTCTTCCCATCTGCGGGAAAGGAGGGGGGACCGTCCCCCTATCGTCTACCTATAACCAGAAGACAAAAAGTCTTCCGTAATCAGTCGAACTGTTAGGGCTGGATAAGTGCCGCCAATCAGTAGTAGGTCCCTCTGAAAAAAAAAAGTGCCTGTCAAAGCCGTAAGGGAAAACTAATGTGACTTACACTCTGCCCGGTCTGCATGCATATAAGGGCTTACAAGAACATTCTCATTTTTAGGGTTCCGTCCTGCAAAGGGAAAAGCTGAAACCTTATCATCATTATCAGCCCTTATCGATCCACTGCTGGACGTAGGCCTCCTTCAATGAACGCCAAGACGACCGATCTCCTGCTACTCGCATCCATCCCGGGCCCGCTTCTGCGCGGAGATCGTCTTCCCACCCTATGAACGGTCAACCAACACTTCGTTTTCCTAAACGCGGCCTCCATTCCAGAACCTTACTGGCCCATCTGCCATCTGTTCTTCTGAGTGTGTGACCAGCCCATTGCCACTTCAGCGAGCTTATTCGTCTTGATATCGGATACTTTAGTTCTCTGTCTTATCACTTCGTTACGATTTCTGTCGGACAGAGAAACACCCAACATAGCACGTTCAATGCTGCCGCTAAGCTACCGAAAACTCGCGGATCAGTCCTAAATTAAGAGGCCATGTTTCGGCCCCGTAGGTCATCTCGGAACACGTATAAACCCTTACACTACACGTAAATACGAATCGATAGTAATTATTTTGTCTGTCAAGAAAACTCATAGCGAGTTTCAGAGTAACCGTTAACAACATAAAATTAGCTGAGAAATGAAACAATACGAGTACATATGGTGAGTTCCTTCCTTGCGTCCCGGACTTGAACGGCTTTTTAGTAGGTAAATGCTTACTTCAACTAAGGTTATTTTTATTATTTAGATAGGTGTATTCACTGTAAGCTCGACATATTGTCCTGATAAATACATGTACTAAATTAAATGTGACTCGGCCGTCCGACCGGGGAGGACTTTTGGCTTATATAAAACAGTTGTGAAATTAGGACCACACCGTCGCATTTTGTGCGGTTTTTGAGATGGCAACGCTTCTGCCTACGTACTCTGATTTACAAAAATATGTAAAGTAAATAAGTTTTTGTTTTTCTACTGATTTTGCAGACAAATAATTTCAGGGGAATACCAACTGTAATTATTTAAGTAGGTAATTATTTACAATTAGTATATTGGTACAAATTAATTGTTGTACTATTTACTATCGTAAAAATAAGAGACTAAGCATAAAATCAACAAACTGATCTATTTATTTATAAAAAAATAATTGAATGGGTGTTTGATATTTTCCCATGCTAAAATTGATACCTAAAATCGATGACTCCGTATCCTTTTACAAAAGGAGTCCGCGATCCGTGAATAGGCACAAAAGGCCCTCAAGGTGTGGCGCTCGATGAATGGGCCCCAACTGAGAAACAACTTGAGGTGCACTTCCCACAAGATCGCAACTCACCTCGGTCAGTTTTGATGCGATATAATAATCTTGTGAGATTAGGTTAAAGTCTGCGAGATGTTTTTTTTAACTCTTATTTTCTTTTTAACCGATTGTAGTCGATTTTAGTTAGGCTAGCGATAACATTTATATATACAAGACAAAAGACAAGCATGACCCGGCCTTGATTTGCACTTGTTTCAAAATAAGTAATATACTTGATAATACTCAAAATTTAAAGATAGAAAAAGCAGTAAAAATGATAAAAACAATATCGGCCGAGTTCTAACAGTTGACCATAACCAAAAAGGCTGATAATGATAATTAAACAATAATTGTCGTTAATGAGGAAACTTTAGACTTTTAATAGCTGAGTAAACAAATAAAATATTGAGTGGCCGAAACTAGGCACAGCTATGGCTGAGTCGCACGAGATTCCTTCACATACACCAGTGGAAAGTAGCTTTTATTGCGTGTGTTGTAGCGTATATTTTGTGGTGGTGACCTGCGGGACTGGTAGCCACCTGTCGCAGGAGCGTGAGAATGTGGGGCCGGGAGGAAGGACTCGATTGGCGTAGTAAGCAATGTGTGTGACCATTCACACTGTTTTGGACGGAATTGTCCCGTTCGCCATCCTCCGCTCTGGTATCTAACATTTTCATATAAGTATCGTAACCACGTTTTTTAATATAAAAACGTGTGACGGCGCGTGGCCTAAAAAATATGAGCAGAAAAATCGCGTCAAATATTATCCTCCAACATCACACCAGCGTAATGCTTTACCGCGCTTATGTCACTCAAGTAATAGGCATGTCTCTTCCGCACCCTTCACTTTACTACTATCAGGGCTGAACCCCAATCGCGTGCGAAAACTAAAACACAGTTTTGTTTATCGAATATAATATAAAAAAAGGAAACTAGGATTAATATTTATAAAGAAGTGTCTAGAAAACCAAAAATAGTTTTAATTTTTAACGAGCCAGTCTCAACCTACAATTAGTGACGTATATAAATCAATGTCCCATTATGTGTTATAAAAGAAATGGTCACTCTAGTTACGACGACACGCGAATAAGCAACTTCGTTATTGTAATTCTAGTTTGCGAATTTAGGGGAAAATATAATCACGTAGTATAATAAGTATTAATTAGTAGGTAAGTAAATTAATTTGTTTTATGTTTGTCGCGCTATACTGACTAGCGATAAATTTAATTAAACCTTACAGTTGTAACAATGAACAATTGCTATACTCATCTAAGGATTTGCATGCAAGGAATGCAAATTTTATATTTAGACAAATCCCAGTCTGTACTCATAACAAGATTGCTTACACAGGCGACGCCGGATCAGGACGCCAGTTTTGGGGCAATTCTACTAATCTTGCTAATGTTATAAGGGCGAAAGTTTAGCAGTTAAAAGTTGTTAACAATCTGGAATCACTTAAAAAAAACTATTTGTCTGGAAGAAATGTATGTCTATGATGAGATAAATTTCACGCGGACAAAACCGTGGTGCACATCCAACCTACAATAAAAGTATTATTTGCATCAGCATTAATGAAGACAGGCGATTGTTTTTTTTATTGCCCAACCCCTCAATCAAAAGGCCATCGACGTTTGTGAACAAACACTTATCGACCGCGGAACAACATTTTTTGTTCCGACTCCCGACCAGGAAACCAGCCCCGGATACTGGGATTTTTAGACATGATAAAAACGAGTTAGTGAGAATATGGTTTTTATAATCACCTGTATCCATGGGAATTCTTATGGGATGCGACGTGTACACAAAAAATACAGCGTCTTTTGTGATGTAAGTGTATCCTTTGTTGTGTATTTATTATGATTTGTGGAACTGGAAGCGAATGGGAATAGCGCAGCGATGGGAAATACTCGCAGGTGAAATTTTTAACAATATCACACAAGGTCACTCCTTCTGCGCCACCACCACATACCTGCACCTCAATAGTGGCTTGTTCTCAATTTTAAATAATGTCACCGCTGCTGGGTTAGGCTCAGTAGTTGATGATGTATAATGGCGCCGGCAACAAGGTGGATGTTGTTCCTAGATGTAGGCTGTTGCGCCTTCACTGGCCCTGGGTGGGGTCCAGTGGTGTGTGGGGCTCTCGGCACATTATAGTGTTGAATACCCACAGAAACCACCGCGAGTGCCACCTGTGCCGCCTTTGGTGAGGTGCCTTGGATCAGGAAATCATCAGGGCAACTCGATGGCTTGTCAGGCCCCTGCGGGACCGACTCCACCTCCACAGGTGGGGTTGTCCCGCACTACATGACCACCAACTTTGGACAGTGCCATGGGTAGATCCTCGCCCCCCTGGCCCGTGCGCAATAATGCCGACTCATTGTGCTCTTTCGTCCCTTCCTCTAATAAGAACCATCTCGTCGGTTCAATCATCGGATCACCCCAGGCTACTGAGCCCCACCGTCACGACAAGGCTTGAAATATAGTAGGGATTTCAATGATTACCATACTCCTGCACACCTCCTCCTCACACACACTCCTGGATAATATATCCCTCTTCTTAAGCTTGAATCCATTGGTTAATTTTTTGTCCCTCGAGAATTTACCCTGCGTGCTGATAATGAATAGATCAAAATATAATCGCTAAAGAATTTTGGGATCCAAAAGACTTGGAACTAACCATCTTTGGTTGTTGTTGCTATTATGGGCCCAAAACCAATGGTTTATTAGGTAGCCAAAATGGTAGGTAAGTTGTTAAAAAAACAATTTTTGCTCAGGGCTCGATCGTTGATCTTACGATTCTAAATCGATTATTTCACAGGCAACTTGGGTGGTCTTTAGAGTACCTATCTGCAATAGATAATACACAAATGTCATAAATTTAACAGCAGCGAACCGTGTGTTTTTTTTTTTATATTTCTTTAAGGATCTGAGATATCGCACGAGAATCCCGTCAAAACATTACGAAGGCAGATTATTACATAGGCATATCGTACTGATCAGCATCATATAGGTACACAGTATGTTGCAATTGGCTGTGATCGTCATACATAATTTACTATTTAATGTGCCTAAATAATGAAAGTATTGGTCCTTTTTTATCTTCACACCGCTAGCTGCACCAGGTACGAGTTTTAATAAAATTTAATAGACTATAGATTATATCGTGAGGTAAATACGACATGTTTCTATACTATGCGTCCTTCTCAATTCCTCTCCTTCCAACACGGAATAAATATACGCGAAACAAGAGCAATACACTGTTTTGTATACCATTCCTACTACAGAATTTTTAATTGTATGATTATAGATTATTAATTATTATGCGACGTCCTAATGTTATATAAATTGTGAAATATATTTAAATACTTATCATGTCTAATATATACTCAATTGTTGTACGCTATGTGCAGAATGTGAGAACAGATATCATTGTAACATCCACTTAACTATATTCTAGCAAATAAATACTAAAAATTTGTTTAGTGTTTCGTCCTACAAACTTTTTTACTAAAACCAGGATCCAATAGATATAATAGTTTATGAACCAGCTTGCGAAAATGAGGCCAAAAATGTCAAGTGATTACTTGTGTATTTGGATGATAAATGTATAGCGGTTAAAAGTGCGACTGATGGGACACTTACAAATTTAAAATACCTCACTCTGCATCCTCCGCTGTTAATTGAGGTTTCAGCCCAAATACATGCGGGAGGTCTAATAAATAAATAACGAAATACTAGACTAACTACAATAAAATAGTTGTAGACCAAAGACAATTATCATTAACCGGAGAGAATAGACAATAGAAGCTGTGGCTGCTGGTTTTGCCACATAATACCGAGCATAGAAAGTTTACCTATATAATATAGGACGTTTCGTTAAGTGTCAACTGGTGTCATATCAATATAGTCAAAATGAAACAATTTTTTTAAAATGTCTCATTTTCCCATTTCCAGTGCATGACCAGCATAGGGTGACAACCGTGCAATCAGAGATATTTAGTGACCACCGACGCCCATCACTTCCAATTACTAATCCGGCTACTAACAAACAGCATGAAACGTGACAAAATTGCCACTTTATGGCGGTGTCATGTGACTGTCAGCGACTGACTCTCGCTAAGTTACGTCCCCGGTGATGGCCCTATTTAGCTTCAATACAACAACGACTAAAAGTATTTTTTCCATTACGTCGCATATTTTCTGTTTGAGAGTTTATGTGTCATAATCCAAGAAGAACCCTCAATCTTCTTGGCTTATCCCTTTTTTTTTATAAACGGCGGGGCGGAAGGAAGCACGACTGTCCGGTTCTCACGGCCGTCGGATTATTTGTTGTATATATTGTGTGAACACTTGCACTTTCCACGAGGGAGCGAGCGTGTCATGTACAAAATAACTAATTCTTTAAGTGTAAAAGCATGTCACTTTCCTTGGGATGTAGTAAATGAGTGCAGATGCAAAAGCTAGTTTTTATTAAAATTTAATTTAAGTAATTATTTATTTTATTCCACAGATGTTTATGTTGGATATCATCATGAAGAGGAGGAAGGAGCCTTTAGGGCCCACTTGCATAAGTGTCTTGTGTCACTGACCACCCCCCCGGACCGCCTCCGCCGGGGTCTACCCACCGGCCTCCTGGTCGAATCCCGTAGCATACGTACTTAAGTTGCATAGTAAGAGGTAGTGTCATGCTGCATTGCATCGCAATTGGGCTGGCACGACCGGAAAGGTACCTCTCGCTCTCTTGATACCGCCGTAAAGTGACATCTACGCTTCGTGCGGTTTACTAGTAGCCGGTGGCCCATTGGGGGGGGGGGAATATGAAAAGGAAGGCAACGCATCGTCATAGTTGTTATACTGATGTTCATGGACATCGGTAGTCGTAGAGAGAAATGATTGGTCGCTTGTCCCCATAAACTATGAAAAAAAAAGATATACATTGGCCTGTTGTGTCGCAGCCATATAGATGACGTAGTAATGGGAAGCAAATAGAAACAAAAGAGAAAGTAAATGTGGTGTACTCTCTGTCCCTCTCTTTTCATTAATTTCTATCTGTCAAATTCGCATGAGAGATTAAATAGGCAAAGGTTTCCCTTCTCTATCTATGTTATCACTATGGTCGCATCTACTTCCAGATTGCACTATTGATTTGTGAACAGCACACAATTTTTATATGTAAGTGTGTCCGTTAATAAGAGGTAGTACCATGCTGTATACCGCCGTATTGTTATCACTATACGGCGGTACACAGCATGGACAGCAGCCATGCTGTCGCGTTTCGTGCTGTTTGTCAGTAGCAAGCGGCCTATTGGCGTAATTGAGTAAAAGACAACGCATCTTCATATGTGGGTGTTAAAGGGCGTCGGTAGTCACCAAATGTCTCGGATACTCATTTGTCCCCCTATGATATAAAAAGGTATGAAATTGATTAACATGTATTCTAATTAAATACAGTTCCCACGGCGAGTTCCCCACTGACATATTTAGCACGCCAGCTCGTCGGCTCTCACACTATCACTACGGCGAGCAGTGCGGCATCACTTACCTGTGCGTGAAAACGATGCGATCATGCGATTTTGTCGCCATTCGATGATTTCAAATACCAACTTTTATTTACCGTCGATGATACCTACCTCGCGACATTGGACCTTATTTTTTAAACAAATAAAGTAGCTTATTACAGAGTTTTAGACTAAACGTATTAAAGTTCTTAATGTGTGACTGGATTACAAATTTAACTTTCATGTGTTATAAATAATTAATTTACTTTGAACCGTATGTTTCGAACAATACGGTTCAATGTTATACCAAATGATATAATGCGCGTATAGTAAAGTTGTTCACAAAATTATTCGTACCACCCTGAAAAGTTCATGAATCTTATTATAAGCGAATAAAGTATATTTTGTTTGTAATTTTTGTTAGTTTGTCTTGTTAAAATTTGTGTTTTTGCGGATAGGGAGGTCGTGGGAACGGGGCTAATTGAATATTAATATAAAATGTCCGTCCGTCGGTATGTGGGGTTGAAAGTAAAGGTTAGCGCAACACCTGGACTATGGAGTGGTCAACGACTCTATTTATTTAACGGTACGGGGGAACCTGGGAGTTGATTTGACTACAAATATTTTTCATGCCCTCGGCTTTTTAGGGAGTAACTTGCAAGTTACTAAACAGAATGTTAGTATTTTTTAAGCTACCCTCAATAATTATTTTTCAAAATCATACTACATCATTTTGTACCTCTATCTACCTTCCGAATTTACCGAAGAAATTATAGAGTTTCGTTTTTTACCATTTGGCTACGGAACCCTAAAAAGTAGAAAAAGCGACACAGTGAGAGGTAATGTCATGCTGCACAGCAGCGGAATTGGGCCGGCACGACCGAGGAGGGAGGACCTCCAGCTAATATGACACTGGAGTAAATCGACTTTTTCGGTGTCGCGTTTCGTGCCGTTTGTAAGTACCGGTGGCCCATTGGGGGCGAAGAGAAAAGGGGGGCAAGCATCGGCATAATGGTGCAGATGTCCATGGGCGGCGGTAGTCGTAGAAAGCCTCCGGTTACTCGTTCGCCCCCCCTATACTATAAAAGATCTCAGTAGTGAAGTAATGCATATTACATTGACGTGCACAGCACCGGTTTGAGGACTGTGCCCTAATGTCTTGTGTCCTCGACGCTCCAACTCCGATGGACACAGATAATAAGGAAAGAAAGAACAACAACACACAACATTCCGTTGTATTTCATTTAATTAAATAGGAACATAACATGTTAGTCATTAGATCAGTCTTGATACAAAACTTGAGAAGCATGGCAAAATAAAGTTAGGACTTAACATAAAATTACTGAAATATTTTCTTGGTAGTGGCCTACTTCTGCATTGCAGTCAATTACATCTCCAACGAGAAAGACAATTGCATGATGTATCGCTTTATAATATATCTACAAGAGATTAAAAATAGCTAGGTCCAGATGTGGGATAGCCTGCAACATTTATTTGAAGATTTCATGATTCTACAAAGATTTCATATAGCATCCACCATTCTCAGGTTTACATACGGAACAGGCAAACCTTCATCCTCCAACGTGAAATCAAAGATTTCAACTTCTTCTTCAGAAGATTCAGAAGAACAAGACATAGAAGAGATTGTTGGATAATCATCAATCTCGTCTTCAGCTGGCTCCTCCATATCGAAGGTGAGAACGTCAAATGAGTAAGATTTTATATCGCTGAGAACATAGTTGATCAATATCGTTATACACCTTTCAATATCCAACTTCACCGCAATTACTTTGTGAATAAGATCGTTCCAACCTCTGTCACTGAATCCAATAGTTTCAGAATCAATCGAATCCATTGACGATTCGTCAGATAATCGATTCTTTAATCTCTTTAATTTCTCGACTTCTGACAAAGCCTCAGCATCTCGCCTGAGCTCGTCGATAAACTTCAAAGTGATGTAGGATTTCAACTGGTCCCTCTTCGCTGCAAAATTGTAGAAGTCGATTTTGTCATAATCAAACTCTCTAGAAATATCAGTGCTGACACAAAGTTTGTAATTACGGAAGACCAAGCAACGGCTCTTGAAGAATGATGCGGCAACGGATAGATCGATCTTTTCTTGGTCTTCGTTGAATGCGTGGAATACAACCGTCTCGTAATGCACGTACTCGTTGCGCCTGAAACACTTGTCAACGCCTTCTTGACTTATGAGGCCATCAGTAATGATGTACAGCAACTTTATAACATCCTCCTCACCTATATTCTTCTGCAGGTGCTTAATAATCCACTCCGGCTCTGTGCCCATCTGTTCAGACTCCAGATTAACGTACGCTGCTCTGGTCTCGTCTTCGCTAACTTCCCAACAGCTGTCGCCCCAGTGTAGATACACTACTTTGAATTCTGTTGAGGGATCACCAGCGACCGAATCTTCCTCTTGAATGTTCTTCACGTCCCTCTTGAACTGTTCGAGGGTCTTCAAGCCGTTTTTATGATAATGCTCGTTATCGAAAGTCGAGAACGAGCTATCCCTTGCGTATATGAAGTAATTAACCATTTTTGCTTATAGAAGCTCAAAAATGCCCTTAATTTCTTTATATTTAACGACAAACAATACCTATTCCTTGTAACACTTTGTAGATTGAGTGACAGTTTGATCAATTGTGGAACTCACTACAGCAAAATTATATGTTTTATCTATTTTCCACGCAGTCGGATCTTTTGTTCTTTCTTCTTCTATTATTTTTCGGCTAGAGTAAAGATTGTTCTATGATGTTATGGTTGTTCAACTACTTGGTATACTGGTCGCTGACCTACCAGCTGGTGATCCACAGTCTTCGCTGGTTGAATATTCCTAAAACAAAAACAAAATCATAACAGCTAGAGAATATGTAAGTCTATATATGTATGCGTCATTATTTACGAGCAATATAGGCCGAGGACAGGTAGGTGATAGGCGCTGGTGACGTGGCGGATGTTCCCTACAATAGTCACGACCTTGGGTACGAATCGGTTTTGGTGAAAGTCCATCAAAAACTTGAAATGTCATGATGACGATAAACAATATTAATATAATTAATTATAAATAATTATTAATACCTAATTTAATAAAGTTATTACTATTAAAATTGTTATAATACTTAGAGAAGGAGGTCACATCTGCATATCAATTATGTAGATGTATATGGACGTCAGCAGTCACTAAAATTGGACGACTGCTCGTCTGGCCATTATACCATACTATAAAAAAGTGTGCCGAGTGTTATATTTCCGAGATCAAGCTAGTTTTACAACTATCACAAAAATAAATTAATACGAAAAGATTAGATGAAGCTAGTGACCTTGATTTTAGGTTACGTGTTAGTCATGATAGATGATAGACATCGTTCGCACAAAGACATGCGATAATTAATATGGGCGCAAATATATTTCTAATTGACCTAAAATGTAAATGTGGTCGGCTGTCTGCACGGCCGGGGAAGCCGCTTACGCAATAACGGCTTGGAGTGACGGCTATGCTGACGTGTTTATGCTGATTGAGGGAGTCGCGAGGACAAGCGCAAAACTTATATTATCAGTCGTGCGAATGTTGATTTGCTTGCCAATAAATGATCTTGCTCGCTGGGCATATGTATAAATAAAAGTTGAACTCACCGATTCAATTTGATGTTCGGTGTTGTTGATAATCTCCGAAGGCGCCATTTTGTGTGTCGAACAAGTTGACTAACGACTTCTGTATTGTATGATGTTTTCAGAGCGAATGAAAAAAACGAGGAAGTCGCGCGAAATTTATACAGACGGCTGATGTAACACTCGGTGTGACTTGCCTCGCCGTGAATCATGTGTTTGTAGAAAAGAGTCCGCTATCAGTGGGATTACCTTCGCGCCCCTCAGGATGTGGGCTGCTTGGACCCTATTTCGTCATCACCAGGTAATTATCATCATCATCATCATCACTAAATTAGCATAAATGATCTTGATCAGGAGGAGATTAAAAAAGATCAGAATTAGGATGATCTAGTGCCATGCTGCATAGAAGAAGGTAGTGCCATGCTGCATAGAAGAAGGTAGTGCCATGCTGCATAGAAGAAGGTAGTGCCATGCTGCATAGAAGAAGGTAGTGCCATGCACGGTGCAGGACACTACATCCTCATGTGCCACAGTATTGGGGCGGCACGACCGGGGATGTATCTCACATAATACCGCCGCAAAGTGACATCTTCAGAGACGCGTTTCGTGCGGTTTGTGAGTAGCCGGTGGCCCCTTGGGGGGGGGGGCACGCAACGGCATAGTAAATATGTGGACGTTCATGTGCGTCGGCAGGCGTGAAAACGCTCCGGCCCATTAAAGTTAACCATCATGAGGGCTTCCTTGTGAGAAAATGTTCCTGTGAATAATTAATTGACCACGTAAACATTTGCGGTCGTGAAATGAACTAACATACCAGCTGTTTATGCTGCTTATCAGGCATGAGCCACGCGACTTCTGATAAAACGCATCATCAAAACGCGACGGATATTCAACTACACGTCAGACCTTCTGTGTGATGTGTTTTGTGAAAATTTTGTGTAAGCTTTTAGAGACTTTGTTTTCTAATGTACAGGTTATCACCTTTGAAGTGTCCGCGACATTTTTCAACACCAATGACAGCAAGGTCCACCCTATCTGCAATCATGTCTAAGGTTCAGTAATTCAGCATGATACTAACTGGTACAAAAATATATAAATATATAATATATACAATAACAAGTAGCAGTACCTTCCCAAATCAGGCAGGCAGAGCGAATGGTTTATACCATTCTTATTAATTGTCATCAATGATAATGAATGATATTATCATCATTTTGGAACAATTTTTAAAGTTAATATTTTTTCTGATATAAAGCGCAGATATAGACGATGTGACAGCAAAATGATGTCACGACCACCATCGTTATCAGCCCCTATCGGCCCACTGCTGGACAAAGGCCTCTTTCTATGAACACCAAGACGACCGATCTCCGCATTCATCCCGGACCGGCTACTGCACGGAAATCGTCTTCCCAGCAGGTGAACGGTCGACCAACACTTCGTTTTCCCAAACGCGGTCTCCACCCCAGAGCCTTACTGTCATGAATAAATATTTGCTTGCTGCGTTTGTTGACACAGCAAATGTCACACTCGTTGGTGTTACAGGTCTAAATATCACACTCGTTGGTGTTACAGGTCTAAATATCACACACGTTGGTGTTACAGGTCTAAATATCACACTCGTTGGTGTTACAGGTCTAAATATCACACTCGTTGGTGTTACAGGTCTAAATATCAAAATATCTAAATGTTAAAATTCGTATACATATATTACTTATTACATATATACTTTATTCTTTCACGCCCCTAGTAAATTCACACTCCTAATTGAGTATACAACATGCACTTTCAGTAAGTATCTTGTAGTAGGA
>JAFELO010002138.1:98567-110525 GCA_017140195.1 Eumaeus atala
AAGGAGGGCAACGAATCGGCATAGTAAGGCATCGTGGGCATCGGTAGTCGTAAAAAGGCGATTTCTCGTTTGCCCCCTATTCTATAAAAATAAAGTTTAACGTCACTTGGGACCTAGTGATAAACAACAAATCAAAATAAAGATATCAACAGCTAAATATCTTTTCTCGACACTTCGGCAATTCGACTTTCAATCTGGAAGATGGTTTCAAAATATCTGCGTCATGGAACCCAGTGAAGTAAATCCTGGGGATTTACAAACATGCGCACACTCTGAGATGTGTGCCGTGGTGTTTCGAACTGTGCACGACAATCGGACGAAATGAGGTTGGATGCACCTATTACTTACTAACAATGAATAGTGTTCGCGTCACAGCAGCTGTCACTTACGTCTGGCGGCTAGTGACCACGTCTGGTGTGACCCGGCCGAAACGTCGAGCAAAGGTCGGTAATACCTCTGATTAAGCATTTATTATAGCGTTAAACCTCATAAAGTAACTACGAAATGTGTAACAGATGCGAAAGTCTCAAACGGTTATTAACAAATCAAAAGCTAAGGCAAGAAGCAAGACATAAAAAGTACTTTTTGCGTTAATCGGAATAACGAAATAATTGTAATTCATCGGGTACTTTTACTAACATAATACATCTGACATCTTGCAACTCAGTCCGCGATAATGCGCGATAAAATGCGTTAGGGTAGATTTATTGTAAAGGGATTTTCTATACTTTACTTTAGATGTGACATTTATTACCATCAAGCTATATCTATAGTACAAAACACGAAAAAACAACGCTGGATAGATGTAGTTACTGAAGGTGCGGATAGATGGCGATGCACAATGTTGAAACATTCAAGTAATTTAAATATACCGAATGATTACAGATAAGATTAAAGCGTGGAACAAAATTAGATTTCAAGGGCTCTTCCACGTAGGCTAAAAGGTAAAAAAAAATTGCTACAGATTAATTTTAAGATTACTATTATATTTTAACGTTGATGATATGTTAAAACATTTCTTTTCCACTTTTAAGTCCATGTTTTTTGAACCACTATTCTACTAGTAAATAGGGACCAAGAAATTGGTCTCAACAAGTTCCATCTGTATTTTGGCTACTATCTAGCCAAATTACAGACTTATTTTACAGTATAGGGCCCGAAGCTTCCGGAAGTCTCCTGCACGATAGCACAGCTGTCTCTTTACGAAGGTATCAGGTGAGCGAGACGTACTTCCCCAGTTGTGTCAGCCCTATTCGGCTGCATTACGGAATGGCACTATTTCTATTTCTTACATGTACTTAGTCTGGCCATGAATACTGGTACAGTAAAAAATAAAAAAATATTACATTTGAATTTGGAATCAGTCATTTTTGTACGATTGTTAATGTATTTTCTCATTTTGGCGCCAATACATTGTACGATATTTTGCGATATTAAAATGGAGTAGGTTGATAAGGAGAACTGAATCGTTGTGATTCATTACACAATGTAGGTATAGAGCCACATGCAATTTTCAAAACTCTCCATACAATTGGTATTAGCCAAATGTTTGTGTAACTTTTTTTTGATGGCTATGATGAGACTTCCTCTGTTTTTGTAACAGAGAAAGACCTGACCATCCGCGTAGTGTTCGTACGAAAAAGGTGGTCAAAGCAGTAAGGGAAATAATTGGGAGAAATCCTGTCCAAAAGCAAAAGATTTTATCTCAGAAAATGAAGATACCTGGAACTATGTCGCGTACTTACATCCTATAAGAGCATTTCTTAACTGATAAACTGATATATAAATAGGGTAGTAAAATCGAAACAACTACTGAAGCGGAACGCAAAGGGAGTTCACAGAAAAAATTTGTTTACGGTTGAGAAAATGTTTACAATAGAGCAACATTTTAACAAACAAAATGACCGTATTTATGCTCAAAGCTCTAAGGGAGCGTCCCAATTAGTCGACAGAGTGCAACTTGGGTATTATGCAACTAAAGTTTCGGTGGGGTTGTGAGCTATGAAGGAGTGACTGAGCTATATTTTTGTGAAAAGGTATCAAAACATCGGCACAAGTGTATCAAGATCCCATTCTTGAAAAGGTGGTTCAATAACCACGTGGAAGGACAATTTCCAGCGAGACTCAGGACAGATCACAAAGCTCGATCCACCTAATGTTGGTTAAAACGTACGTTCCGGACTTGATCAGAGATAAAGACTACCCTTCATCTAGTTCCGATCTTAATCCGCTTGATTATGATTTATGGTCTGTTTTAGAGAGTACAGCTTGCTCTGAACGCCAAAGTAATTTGGAGCCCCTAAAACAATCCATACGGTTGACAGTGACCATGGAAAGGTGTGCGTCCTTCTATTGACAACTGGCTTCAACGTTTGAGGGACTGTGTTGCAACCAATGGCGACTACTTGGAGTAGTTTTCATATTTTTATTTGTTCTATATTTGTATGTTCTATATTTGTATGTTCTATATTTGTATGTTCTATATTTGTATGTTCTATATTTGTATGTTCTATATTTGTATGTTCTATATTTGTATGTTAAACTAAGACACTGTAAAAGTGAAAAATATTATTTGCAGTTAAAAAACATTTTCTTTTCTTTGTTACAATATTTATGGCAAGACTGGGTATGAAACTTTTCAGCAAAAAAGGCATCAAAAAGTTGAAACTTCACACTGTGCCTACTCGGGTGCGCTTTCAACTTCCTTTTCATGTTTCTCTGAAACTTTCTGTTCGTGTTGTGCCAACCGCTGTATTATATAAGATAGGGCCAAGATATAATGTTAAAAGGTCTCATAAAATGAGCGGAGCGCACAGGAATGGTGACTATTAATTCAAAAAATATTTAAAGCCAAACATTCTCACAATCACAGACTATGCAGGTGGGGTCTACTTGGACTTAAGGAAGTCCTTCCTCTGCTGCGCCAGCTTCTGCTCTAACACAGTTATCTTCTCCTGGTACTTCGCCGTCTCCCTCGTTAGCGCCTGTATGGCGGAGTCCTTCCTGGCCACAGCCACTTTCACTCTATGCAAGACAAAAGGACTAAGTTGGTAACAGGTAAACTATATATGAAACTAAGGCGGCATAAAAATATAAAACACTAGCTGTTACCCGCTTACTCATCCCCGTGGACTCCAGACAAAACCACGCGCAAATGTTATTATTACTATAGCCTATGTGTTACTCTGGTGTATAAGCTATAGTAGGATAAATAAAAATATGGAGATATTCACAGATTTAATGCATTAAATCCATGAATATCGCAACATTTTATTTGTGTTTTACATTTTCTATGCTTGTATCAACTCAATTATGAAGTACAACAGCGTGTGAGGTATAGCAATAACAAAATTCGTCAATGACTTCAGGCGCGAGACCGCAGAAAATAGACCAAGCACCTACTTAGGACTCGTATATGGTCGATTTTTTCCGAGGAAAAGCGTCAGTAAGATACAGGTTTAGGTGCCGCCGTGCTATAAATGGAAGCATGACAGACAATAACCCATAGAGACACTCCCATGGTACAGCCGGTGCATCTGCTGCTCAGCAACCTGTTTCCGCCCGGAGTGTGTCCAGCCGTCCGTCCCATCTGGGCTCGCAGAACGCCCTCACAACCCCAGCGGAATTGACGACAAGTAGACACTCACTTGGCGTACAGCTGGTGCATTTGCTGCTCGTGCGCCGCCCTCAGCGCCTCCGCTTCCGCCCGGAGCGCGTCCATCCGCCCGCCCCAGCTCGCTTCACAACCTGCTCTCACTTCTTCAATCTGAGACTCCAGTTGGGTATTTTTCTGCGAATAAATCATGTGTCAAGTTTACGTTTAGTTAAGTGAATTTCGCTGAAAAGTGGGTTACGTCTACTGTGCTCACAAACAAGTTGGGATATATTTAATCGTTGTGAAAAGTGTCAATTGACTTAAGTAAAAAAACATTTGAACAATTCACTTGACAGTTCTTAATTTACAATTATAGTGATGTAACCTTAAGAAATTTAGTCGATTATTTAACATCAAATCATTTGGCAAAGGTCATGGAATCAAAATTACCGATATGAAGTTTTGAGATCAAGAATTAAATCTGTCTCCTAATCTTTTTTGTATTAATAATTAAGTCTATTAGATATAGTAACATTAGTTTTTTTAACACATTTACATACATGATTTATTCTTTATTCTACGCACTTACTTATTTAATTTCAACTAGTTTGGTGTTCATTTCAGTCATTCATTCATACAATATGTAACAAAAACCCTGTTGTTTCTGTTAGGCACGTACACATATACTTATAGGTATACCGATACCGGAAATAATAGCTAGATAAAATCATACATTGGCCAATTAGCGAAAAAAAGATATAAAAAAACGTTTACAATTAAGTAAATTGATGTCCAAATGCATACCGCACCACAGCTGATTGTCACGTGACGAGTTCGTGGCCTCTAGTACACTCGGGGTCATGGACATTTCAAGAAAGAAATTTACGTATTTTAGTGTGGGAAAGAGACAGAGGTATGAGCACATATTTTGTTTCTATCTTCCTCTCATAGCCAGTGTATACAATACCACTAAATTTAAGCCAGTATTAAGTTTTACTTCAGTTGTGCAGCCTGCAACAAAGCACAATCGCTGTTTCTAAATAAATATGGGGTCTTAGCCCCTCTCTGGATACACCATTAAGCTTGATATTTCCAATCATTTCACTTAGTTCATTAAGCTTGAGATCTCCAGTCACTTTACCCAGTACCCACTACATGACTGATGCCCTCACCTCAGTCAGCACTCGGTTCCTGATCTCCAGTTGCCCGATGTTCAGCTCCAACTCCGCACCTACACACCGGGTTGTATGTACTTTAACATATGTCTATCTCTATTTCTAAAAGGTGAAAAAATAAACACACTGGCAATAAGGTGAAAAGAGAGTACCAAACCTTCAAACTGCTGGACGGATTTTACCAGACACATCTAGACCACCAGCGCAAGGAAGTTACCTTCCAGGCCTGGGAAAATATCATCGGCAAACTTATAAGAGAAGGGGGTAAGAAAAACAGGCATCCATGACAAAAAGTACGCGTCAAACACAAGAACCGGAGGAAAATAAAACGATTTTACTATGAAAAAAAAAACGATTTTACTATGAAAATAAAACGATTTTACTATGAAAATGTTTGTGTTTCGTTTCGTGTTTTTACTTTCTGCAGTTACTTGTATTTTCAAAGTACACAGATCTTGTTGCGGGATCCCTCCCCGCTCTATAATATTCCAGTTTATTTTTACAATTTTATTCTAGCTATTACATGTACAATAACTTCGATGTTTCACCCGCGTCGCGCCCGTTTGTCGTAGCGTCCGGGTGCAGAGCCTATAGCCTGCCTCGATAAATAGACTGTTATAAACACGAAAATAATGTTTCGATTTGGGCCTGTACTCAATATTATTGTATCTCATAATTGTCATTGAACCTATAAGAAATGAATACGTTACTTACTAGGAAGATAATAACAATAAAGTAGTTGCAAAAATGGAAAGTTTCGCTCTAAAATGAGTCAACACGGACAAGAATTTGAGACACACATTTTACTTAGCTGTCTATCACTGAAATTGTCGTACGGGTAACACTTACACCTGTCCTCCGTCTGCCGGATCCGGGCCTGAGCTTCCTGGTATCTCCTGAGGGTCGCCTTCTCCGTCTCGCCCAGTTCCTTCAGCTCAGTCTCGTACTGTTCCTTGTTTCTCCTGGAAATTACATCGAGCACTAAAGAAACTAACAGTTATCATGGAGCCAACCGTCATATGTTGATATATGCCAAAAACTTATAGCAAGAATGTGCGTAAGTTTCACAATACGTTCCTTGAAGGGAACCTAGAGGCCTAGAGAACCGCATGGAACTCTACCTCAAAGCCGCCACTTCGCACCGTTTCTAGCCAGACAGATTTCGTACGGCTTACCCCTCCGCTGGCCTCTTACAATCAGAAATGGTACCTCTGGTTATTAGGCTGGATAAGCGGGACTGTGTTGCTAGAATGGTATAGTATCCTATAAAAATATTTTGTGTCACACAGCCCTGTAATCATTCTATAATTAATATACACATTATAGAATTGAATTATTAAAATAAAAAATGGAAGCAAATAAAAAAAAAAAAATTTATAAAAAAAACCTCTGTTTATATTGTATTAAAATTTCTTATCGTGAAATAGGAATGAACATTCATTTATTCATTCTCAACCCTATCGGTCCACTGCTGGACCTGGGCTTCTTTCAATGAACGCCCAGTCGACCGAATGAACATAGGTATTAATAATGATGATACCCGTAATTGCCTGTCCGTGTTTTGTATGGGGTGACAGAAGATGTCAAACAGTACCAACTGGCAGAAGAAAAACTATCAGAGTTCAAATAACCATGAACGAACTATAGCAGCTTTCGCCGCATGTTATGCATGACAGGTCTTAACTGACAACTTAAATGAGGTAACAGGAAACATAATCTATTGGTTTCTAATTTCGAATCGGAATAGGAATTATTGAATTTATATTTTCTGATCTAAAAATATCCTCCTCGAGAGCTCCAGCTGGTGGTACCTCAGCGCCTCCTGCAGCTCCTTCCGGCCCGCTTGCGCCTCCGCCTCCATGCTCTCGATGGCCTTCTCTATCTCGCGGTCCCTCTCCATCTGCTGCTGCGCCGAGATCTCCGCCACTCTCCTCTTGAGCGTCAACTGTTGTTCCGCTTCGTACTCCTTTTTGTACTTCTCCAATTCATCCCTTAGCTCCTCACGTTTTTGTTTCAGCTGCTCCTATAATATATTGTACATTAATTAATGCAAGTGTTCGCCCATTGACCAAAAACGATCTTAATTTAAAAAAAAATTGTGGGTATATGACAAAAATTAATCCGGAGGACCGAAGAGCTCTCGCTCACACGTTACTGTCGTAAATGGACGGTTATGCTGTCATGTTTAGTCCGGTGTGCTAGCTTCCATTGGTCTTTTGGTGGGGAAGACTCGACGGCTGGAGGCTCCGCCCTTACACAAAGATATTCTTTTCTCTTGGCAAAAGTTTATTCCATATTTAAGTTTCTACCTCAAACTTGTCCTTCTCCTGAGCAATTTCCTCTTCTATCCGGCGGCGTTTGCTTTCAAGAAGATTTTCTTGTTCCTCCTTCCACTTTGCTGGAATATAATAATTCAATATGAACCTAATTTCATGAGAATATTCAAAGTATTGGCCAGGCAATAGCCTAAAAATATGTTTGATGATGAGCCTGCTTCACCTGCTAAAGAGTCAAGTGGCTATTTATTATCAAAAAAACATTAACTACGATGCTTCAAATATTTTTTCTAAAGTAACCGAAATCAGTACTATATATGCCAGTTAAGTTGCTAATAGTTAACCGAGACTTTATTGCGAACCTGCGAAACCTGATTGTCCAATAACTTTCGTATGTGGAGTATCGTGCGTTCTTAGCTACCGCGCGCGAGCCAGCCCCGACGTCACAGTCAGGGGAGGAGGGTGGTTAGTTGAATTTGTCGTTACAAACATTCACATATCGGGATGCATCTCTCCCATCTACGGGAGAGATGAAAGGTCGGTTCCTCTTTCGACCCTGTACCTAGCCTCTTTGCCCGACGAGCACTCAAAACAATCAGAGGAGATGCATTGGGCTCTCTTCGCTTCCACAGCATAAGTTCAAATCCAAATAAATAACGTGAGTTTACCGAACTCGTCCCTGCCCCTCCTCTCCTGCTCTGCCAGCTCCCTGGCCACTCTCTCGTTCTCAGCTCGCATGTCCGCCACCAGCCGCGTGCGCTGCTCCTGGTACGTCAGCTCCAGCTCCAGGATCTGCTTCTCCATCCTACAGGAAAAAACACAATTTTATTTCATAGAGAGACGAAACGGAGAAGTCAGTGCCACATGGTGAGTACAGACGCCCAGTAACATCTGCCAGTTATGCCTCTCTAGTAGGCCACCCGATACTCACAAACGTGCAAGGACTCATCATTTTACAGACATATTTTACTAAGAGTTACTACCCCGGCCGCGTGCTTGGTCGATCGGAGGCCAGCGGTTTCTAAATGTTCATCAACCCCCTGTCTACCATATGGTGTTGACGAGCTCAGGACGAGGGTCCACTTTCCCTCGGTAGAGCCCGAATACCCTGTCTGTCCCAGGATGGACCTGCCTCCCTCATCTGGAACTTGCCAGACGTATTCGCCCTTTTTTATTTTTGACGCAGGGAAACGCATTTACTCGCTTCGACGGCCCTGGGTCCTGTGGTGTGTAGGGCTCGCGGCACATGATAATGCCGAATACCCACAAAAACCACCGCCAGTACCATTAGCGCCGCCTTTGGCAAGGTGCCCCGGAACAACAAATCATCAGGGAACCTCGACGGTTAGTCAGCCCTCAAAGTGACCGACTCCACCTCCACAGGTGGGGTTGTCTCGCACTGCAGGACAACCACCACCTACTTTGGGACAGCGCAATGAGGTGAGGTTCCCATCCTCGTCACTTGTCCCGTGCGCAATAGCACCGCCTCATTGTTCTCTTTTGTCCCCTCTTTTTATAAGAGGGGTACAAAAAGCATCCACCTCATAGATTCAAATGGCTTCGCCCAAGGTGTCTCGAATCACCCGAGGCTACTACTGAGCCGCCAGGACAATGCTTGAACCATGGTGGGGAGACGTATTCTCCTTTTTTTTTTGTTGACGCGGGGAAACGCACCTTCACTGGCCCTGGGTGGGGTCTAGTGGTGTGTGGGGCTCGCGGCACATTATATAGTGCCGAATACCCACAAAAACCACCGCGAGTGCCACCAGTGCCGTCTTTGATGAGGTGCCCCGGAACAACAAATCACCAGGGCACCTCGACGGCAAGTCAGCTCCTCCTGCTCTTAAGTTCCCTCTTCTTATAGGAGGGGTACTAAGACCCGCCACCCCCTCGGTTCAATTGGCTTCGCCCAAGGTGTCTCGGATAACCACAGGCTACTGAGCCCCACCGCCACGACAAGGCTTCAACCATGGTGGGGAGACGTATTCTCTCTACGCTAGCCGCACTCGACCTGTCACCCTCACCTAGTTCCCCAGCTGTCCTCTTACCCGCTAGCTACCCCCTCACCTGGAGCTCGCCAGCTGTCTCTCACGCACCAGTGCCGCCTCCTTGTCCTCCTCCAGCGCGCGTCGCAGCTGCTCCAGTTCCTGCGCGTGTGCCGCGCTCACGCGGCCATTTTGTTCCGCGTGCGCCATCTTGAGATCAGATACTTCCTTCTGTTGGCGTTCAGCCATCTCACGCAGCTCGCTTTCTAGGCCTTTTACTGTCAGCTCCTGGGCAACATGGCGTTGGTATTAATTGTCAGAATATTCTACCAATAATTATCATCATCAACTAAACCAACCTTTATCTTCTCAGCCTTTTGTTTCACCCAGCGTTGTCTAGCGACCTGTAAATATGTTAGTAAAGAAAAAAATTATGCGGAATTGGGCAACCATGGGCCCGGAGATGATGGGGGAAGTTTGGGGCATTTGCCCCACCGTCGCGAATCACGACGAATCCACAAATGTGACATTCGCTTTTTTTTAATTAAGAAAAACAAAGGCCGTTAGCGAGTTTTTGACTAAGTGTTAGAGTACTTGTAGGATCCAAAAACTTGGATGGGAACAAAAAAAAAAGTTGGAATACAAAAAAAAGTACTTGTGGCTTCTTTGAATAATATGTAATTGCCAGCGACATATTATTTTACACTGTTTTCCCACCCTAAGTCCATGTCTGGCTACGCCCATGAGGGCAACGCATCTGCATCACCTCTTTATTTTTAGGAGTCATTACAAGGCACTGTTGTCATGTTCGTTGCGTAGCTTCAAGTCTCTAGACTGCCTGTTTATTACAAAAGCTATGAAAGCAGTACAGAGGCACCTGTACGTACCTCTAATTACTCCTCGAGCGCTGTCCTGATCTATTCCAGCGCTTCGCTGGGGCGCATTTCGTGTTAACCTGCTGCTAGTTTTACGGATGTTTATAGGTGTCGTTATTTAAATACTTTGTAGCGCTTTCTTCGGCCCTGAACTTATTTGTTGGAAGTGAAAACAAGCCCAACACAGCTTCATCGGATTGCGAAGTGCTCGTCTGGCTACGAGGGATTATATAGCTATGAATACGCGTTTGTTCGCTCATGCTACAACAATATGGCGTGTACGTTTTGTGCGGCGGCCATCTTGTCATGCTCATTATAAAGTTTAACTTGTGACTTGTGACGAGGGCAACGCTTTCTGCTTTGTTTAGCGGATGCTTAAGGGTGACAATGTCTCCGATTCCTCGTTTGTCCCATCAGCTATAAAACAATAATGCCTTTAGACTGTAGAATCCAAAAACAGTACCTGTTGCGCGGCGGCCATCTTATCATGTTGGTTGCGCAACTCCAACTTGTAGCGCTCCTCTAGCGCCTGCGCAGACCTCTTCCAGCGCTCCTCCAGCGTGCGCCTCTCGTCCACCAGCTGCTCTATGCGGTGGTTCAGCGTCTTCTTGTCATTTATCAACTGTAACCACGATAAGGGACAGTGAGTAGAGGAGATATGCCTAGTCACATGTCGTGTTATGAGAGGATCCCACCCGAACACCACTCCACTGATTAGGATGGTGCAAAAAGGAAACGTCGCAAAATCAACTGGTAGATTTCTTGCAAGGCCGTAGCCGGCGGGTGCAGGGCACATTTAATAAATAATTTATTTTATTATTTAATTAGTTCGACGTTTCAGAAACTTCACAACCCCTTGAAACGTCAGGCTAATCAAAAAAATGGCGATAAAATCAGTAAAAAGTAGTTTTACTGTAATTTTTTGAGTTTTACATTTATAAAAAACCTCCCTCGCCATAGGCATTTCGGCATTGTTTTTGTGAGACGTGGTGTCATAGTGAAACTTTATGATGGGTGCACTGTTATGCATTTTACGGCGAATTATTACCCCCGAGTTATTTTTTAAGGATGTAATGTAATTACAAAAGCTTTTATTAAATTTAAATAGGAATAGGTTGCCTTATATCTTATGTATAATTCTTAGTTAACCAAGTAGCTGCTGAAGAATAATGTTGTAGTGTTTGTTAATGTGCAACTGTGTATGTAATATTAATATACTCAACAAAGTACTTCTATTCCAGTCTATACATTGCCGTATCGAGTTAACTTTGCCAAAACATGGGCAAAAGTATCTGCCGATTTTCTCTATTTATCTGAATGTGAAACCCAGGTTGAGTTGGTGAAGACAACAACGCATTTTTTATAGCATAGGAGGACAGAACAGCCGTTAGAAGCATTCGGTAACTGTCGCAAACGATTCACATAAACATTTGCAGATCCGTTGCCCACCTTCACTGCTGATGACGGCCACAACACAAACTACACGTCGCTTTGCGCCGGAAAACAACTGATCGCGTGCTTCTGGGCACCGGTAAATCAACTGGTGACTGGACGCCATGCTAGCAAACACCCACCTGGTCGATGAATGTCTGATGCCTCTTGATGGTCTCCTCGCACTCCAGCTTTACCTTCCCGATGCTCCGATGGGACTGCTTCTCCAGGTTGTGTACTTTGCTGATCATCTGGAATGTTACATGTATAGTAAAGCTGTAATTCGTTCGGTAATTATTTTTTCTTTTCCGGGCCCTGAACTTATACTGTGGAAGCGAAGAGAAGCCCAACACAGCTTCTTCTGGTTGCTGTGAGTACTCAACGGCGAGACTAGGTTACGGGTAGAAAGTGGGACCGACCACCACTCTCTCCCGCAGATTGGAGAGATGCATCCCGATATGTGTGTTTGTAGCAACGAATTCAACTATCATGGCCGCAAGGACCCAGAGGTCCCTCCTTCCCCGATTCTTGACGTCTGGGGCAAGTCGTGCGCGGTAGCTGAAATGGCCTCGGCGCTGACGTGAACGTTTGGCTCATAGAGAGGATCGTAGATGGGGGGGG
>JAFELO010002138.1:110542-147605 GCA_017140195.1 Eumaeus atala
GGGGAGTTCCTTGTAATGTACGACTTATTTATAAAGAAACCGGTAAACTCCGAGTCGGTTCTTTGTACTGGTGCTAAAGGTCAGATTTCATACTGGTGCCGTATTAACCAGAGGTTCGACCGTGATGTTTCAAGTTTACAAAATTACATTTGCAGGCAAAGGTATTCTCTTTTCCTATTATAGGATCTACAAATATAAAATTGCATTTTTATTTTTCTGTGATATAACTAAACATTGTCATTTTTTTCACTTATATAGTAGAATAGAAGAGGAAGATAGTACGTTGTGTTATCTCCTTTTATATTACATTACCAGGTTTGAGGTCACCGGTGGGTGCGCTTTAGGTTAGGTTAGGTCTCTCACAGACACACAGGCAGACGGATAACTGTCTTTGAGGTACGTAAACTTGTAGAAGAAGGCTCTATGAGGCAACATGACCTGAAGTACCTGTGGTAAATATTTTGTCTAATCTGTGCATCAATTAAGTTATCAGATATAAAAGATAAGATACTAGAGAATGTTACAAAAATTATGAATGTTATAAAACAAAATCCTCAAAAGATGTCCTTCTTTACGTGTACAAGTTTCTCAACATCTGAATTAATTCTCATTTCTCCCGCTTCAAAGCCATACCTGCTGCTTGTGGTTGGCGAGGCTCTCCTGCAGCAGCGCAATGCAGCACGAGCGCTCTTCCAACTGCAGAGATGCCGTCACCAGCTGCTGCGCCAGCTCTGTCTGTGGCAGCTTCAGCAGAACATCCAGTCTAGGAGAGACGATACTATCAATTAACGATTGAATGAATCGAGAAACATTCAATGATACGCGCTGGTTTTGATTACAGCACCATGGTATTATATAGCCTATAGCCTTCCTCGATAAATAGGCTATCATACACAAAAATAGTTTTTTTTTAATTTTCAGTTTAATAAAATTTAACCTCGTCAGCTTTATAATATTAGGTTTAACATAGATAGTATAAATCAATAAAGAAGTAGAATGTATGTCGTATTCGTATTGTACAAATCGCCGTATGACATTACGGCTAGCCATTTTAAGAAACAGGGCCGCTTTGTTTTGTGGCGCCCCAGCGATTAGCCGGATTGTCATTGCGAGACGTCCTACAATATCGGCTGACGTTTAGCCCCACTGAATGTCCTGAGTTTAGACAGTGATCGATACAAGTATGAAATTGGGCCACGTGTTTTGAATGTAAATAAAAAATAACCTAACCACGAAGGCTTAGTGGGGAGCTACGCTCCCTACCTAAACCTTCCAGCCCATATGGGCCTAGATTTTTTTATTTCTTTGTATTCGACGATCGACGCCATTGTTGTCTTGTCAAGCAACGCCGCGAGTGTTAAAATTAGGAACTAAAACGTGTTAAAAATTCGGATAATGATTCACTTTATTTCAATAAGCCTAGCTTTATTGAATATCGCCGAACCCTTTATGGCGCAATTTTACTTAGCTGTACTCAATCCGGCTAGTCGTTCGCCCGCCACAAATACGGAAATACGGCGATTTAGACAATCCGTCTGCAACATATACAACGTGAACGTATAGATTGCTTTAGGGACTCCAAATTATCATGGCATTTATAACAAGCTGTACTCCTTTAAACTGACCATAGATCACAATCCAGCGAAATAAGATCGGGACTAGATGATGGGCAGTCTTCAGCTCTAATGATGTTCGGAGCGTTATTTTTAACCGAGATTGGATGGATCGGGCTTTGTGCTATGTTACAGAGTCTTGCTGGAAATACCATACATGGTTCTAGGTGCTTTCTTCATTTCCCGAGTTAAAATCTTCTGCTTTCTGACAGTATTCTCTTACTGATTTGACCACCTTTTTCGTACGAACACTACGTGGACCTTTCTATGTCACAAACAGAAGAAGTCTCATTGTACCTATTAAGAGCCCGGTACACAAATATTTGACTAATTCCCAATGTATGAAGTTTTAAAAATTGCATTTGGCCTAAATACCTACTTTGTGTAATGCAAACACAGCGAGTTCTCTTTATCACCCACTTCATTTTAATATCGCAAAGAATAGTTCAATGTATTGGCGCCAAAGTGAGAAAACACAATGAACAAGCGTATAAAAATGACTGATTCCAAATTCAAATGTATTTTTTACTGTAACAGTATTTATGGCCAGACTAAGTACAATCTCTTACAGATATTACAGATCACGGTAGTGAAGATTTTCTCATGGAAAGAGTGCGTGTTTCCACTACTAACTGGCCTCAACGTTTAAAGGACTGTATTGCAGCTAATGAAGACCACTTTGGATAAGCTTTTTTTATTTTTTATTCATCATTTCATTATCAGCCCTTATTGCCTCTCTCAAAGAACGCCAAGACGACCGATCTCCTGCTCCTCGCATCCATCCCGGACCGGCTACTGCACGGAGACTGGTGAACGGTCAACCAACACTTCGTTTTTTTAAACGCGGCCTCCACTCCAAAACCTTACTGGCCCATATGCCATCTGTTGTTCTTAGTGTGTGACCAGCCCATTGCCACTTCAGCGAACCTATTCGTCGCGTGATATCGGATAATTTATTTCCCTGCATTATGACTTCGTTACGAATTCTGTCGGACAGAGAAACACCCAACATAGCACGTTCAATAGTCCGTAGAGCTTCCGCAAATTTGCGGACCAGTCCTGCATTGTTTCAGCCCCGTAGATCATCACGGGGAGAACGCATTGGTTGAAGACTTTTGTGTTCAAGCTCTACGATATACGCGACGTGAGAATGTGACGAAGCTACCGGAGTGCAGCCCAACCCAACTGAATCCTTCTCGAAGTTATACCTACCTAATTGGAATAGTTGCCCGAGGTAGACGTATTCGTCTACGACTTCGATAATAGCACAATCGACGTTGACCTGTCTAGAAAGAACGTGTTCGTTGAATATGTCCTTTGTCTTGTCCAAGTTCATCTTAAGGCCAATACGTCGGGAGGATTCATTTAGGCTGTGCAATATTTCCTCCAACGATTGGGCCAATACAACGATATCGTCGGCGAAACGAAGATGTGAGAGGTATTCGCTGTTAATATTTATGCCGCATTCTGCCCAGTTTAAAGTAAAAAAAACGTCCTCCAAAGCATTAGTGAACAGTTTCGGGGCCTTGTTTGACTTCCCGGAATCAGAACGGACATAAAAGCAGCGTCATACAATGCTCTCAGTACTTCGACGTATCACCGATCGACCTGACATCGCTGTAAAGCTTTCAGAACAGACCAGGTTTCGATAGAGTCAAACGATTTTTCATAGTCCACAAAGGCAAGGCACAACGGCTGATTGTACTATGTGTCTTTTGTACAACTTAAGGCAAGTGGTGAAAATGTGCTCCATGGTGCTAAATACTCTGCGAAACCCAGCCCGTTCCGGTGGCTGGAATTCGTCAGGCTTTGTGGTGAGACGATTCGTCAAGACTTTGAGAACAACTTGTAAATATGGCCAAGAAGTGACATTGAACTGTAATTTTGAAGAAGTGATTTGTCATCCTTCTTAAAAAACAAAACAATGTTACTTCCAAGCTATGCCTTGGGAGGTACGCTCCGTTGAACGACAACGTTAAAAATCTTTTTTAGCCTTCTTAATACAGGTTCGCCTTCTGCTCTTAGCTCGACTGTAATTCCGTCCTTCCCCGAAGCTTTTCCCCCTTTAAGCTGTGCAAGAGCCAGACTAATCTCACTCAAGCTGACGTCCAGCATATCGCCTGACAAATGTCGTGTTAGTCTTGCACGCGGATCATTGTTTGGGATATCGGGATGAGGAGCGTGCGACGTATACAACTTGCTATATTGCTTTTGTCTCAGATAAGATCCATGGCGAAGGTCTCGGCGTATTAGTTTGCGGATTCGTTTTGAAAGAAGCTTGACATCGGCAGACGTAACGTCTTCGTGTGGTCTGTGATACCTCATAAGTCCAAGCGTCTCATCAGAGGGCTTAGCCTTCCTGCTCGTACACTTACTCCTACAATATCCTTCACCCATGTTCCACATGCAATCAATCACGCCACTCATGGCCTCCTTAATTTCCATTGTAGTTTCCGACATATCTAGGGCATCGAACCGGTTTAATTCCAGTTGGAATTTGTCGGAACCTACCACGGTTAGCCGGAAGTTAGGTCAGAGTGTTGTCTGTACTAATCGGACACGCTCCCGGCGAAACCCTATATTCAGAGAGCGTCTAACCAATCGGTGATTGCTTCCGGTTTTAAACCTGTTGATCATGGAGAAGTCCCTAAATATATGCTTTCGGTCCGTCATAATAAATTCAATCTCGTTCTGCTCTGCCAGGTCCACTTCCTATGGGGCGTCGTCTTAAAATAGGGATCCATTAATAAGAGGCTATTCTTCTCGAGGAAATTTACCAGCATTTGCCCCTTGCGATTTTGACTACCGACTCCATGTATGCTGGCATTAAAGTCCTCCATAACAACATTGAAGTCTCAAAAACCTTACATAACATCTGTAAGGGCCTTACAGGTTTTTGAGACATCTTCATAGGTTGTCTCTACGTCGTCACCGGAATGTGTCGAGGTTGGTACGTATGCTTGTATAACTTTAAGGCTATAACCTCTTATTGAGTTTAAGTATGAGATACGCCACCCTACCCGACACACTAGAGATTGCGACGATGTTGCCTACGAGGGACTTATTCAAGAGGAATCCCACGCCGCCTTGTGATGCAGTGTTGCGTTCCCTGAAGTGGATTAGGTGGCCCGATGGCAGATTTGTGGAGTCCTCACCTTGTCTTCGGACATCACATAGCCCCAGAACGTGCCACTTTTCCCAGTTCCACCTAGAGGTGGATATTGAGCTAGAGCTCAACCAAGTGGTTATCTAGTCTGAGCGTTCGTCCGTTATTGGTGGCCAAGTCAAATCGGTGGTAACGATCCGTAGCCCGGAGATTATTAGCACCCTTTGTTCCACCGTTACCGTAGCTAGTACTAGTGGAAGTACCGGGAACCGGGGGCCACATCCTACTGCTGTCGTCCATTTGATGTTAATGCTCATAATTGCCACGCTGAGCAGGCGGATTAGCGCCACTGCTGCCTGTCGGCGATCGGATTGATGGTACCGCCATCACTCGGCACGAGCGCCATCCGGTGCTCCCGTCTAATTCACTATGACTATGAAACAGACGGGACACCAAACAATTGAGGGACACCAAACACAAAAAAATTGAGGCTGAGTGTATTCTTAGGCCGCCCCATACAGATTATTTGTCTTAAACTGTAAAAGTATGTTATTTGCAATCAAAAAAATATTTCTTTCTTTGTTACAGTATTTATGGCAAGACTAGGTTATATAATTCTATATTTCTAGGGTCACGGCAGGTAATGGTTCTATATAGTTAATAAAAGTAAAAAAAAGAAAATATTGCTTCTACAAAACTTCCGAATTTAGTCTAGGCCAAATTTGAGATATATATTTTACATGTTCGAAATCAGAATCGATTATTAAATAAGCTCTGTGATTTTGTACAATATCTTATAAAACAACCTATAGATACATATTTTGCACAACTTACTTTGGTATGCTTTGAGGTGTTGTGTTTGTCACGACTGACAGAGCATCATTGGCACTCTGTTCCACTTTCTCCAAAAAATCGAAGATTTCCCTGTAAAAGATTAATTAAAAAATAAAAGAGCCAAAAGCGAATTGACTGTAAAATCTGAACAGCAGATCCATACATGTTATGAGCTTAGAGCTTATGAGCATATGCTCATAAGCTCATAACATGTATATATCTAGTTGAATAAATTCCAACACCAGAAGCCTTAAAATTCTTATACCATATATGGATAAGAATGTTTATATGATTTTTACTAATGGTTAACCATTATTTAGCTAAAGTACATTATTTTATTTCTTGAAACTTTATGGTACCTATGTTAATTATGCCATGTAGAAGATATCCCATACTTTTAAATACCAAATATACTTACATAAAATTATCCTTCGGTGTAGTACCTTCCTTGACTTCTTGTGGAGGTGGTGTTGCTACTTTATCTTCAATGACCACTGGTTTGTCCCCATAACTCTCGATTTCTTTTAACATTGAGTAGATATCTAATACAGTAGACTTAGGCGTCAGCTCTTTTGTTTTTGATGTGTCTGTAGAATCTACAGCACTTACAATTTCAACATCAATTTTATCATCTTCAGCTTTGGGTCTATCTTCAATTGTCTTTTCCATACCTCTATGATTGATATCTGTTAACATAGGAGAAGGGGCTGATAAGGAAATCCACGATTCGACGTCTTTATCGTTTTGAACACTTTCTATTCTCGCACTCAGAGGTGTACACACTGTAAAGGCATTTTTCTGATTTCTTACGATTCCTTTTTCCATGTGTTTTGATGTTTTGTTGTTCCATATCTGTTTTGGTCGCTGTTTGTCCAGATACTTTGAGGTAAGGTTACTAAATCTCTTATCATACTTTTTTAAGTTTTTGGGTAACGTTTCTATTGCTTTGTAATCATCTTTAATTTTTAGGTAATTTTGTATTAACTCCTTAGTTGATACTTTAGAAATATCCTCTTTATTATTTGTATTTTTAGTTTTGGATATGTCACTTGTGGAGATATCGATAGAATGATCATTATAAGTTTTGATATCATCAGAAAAGTTATTTGAGTATTGTTCAAACATTTTATCTATGTTCAAAGGTGTTGGTGATATTGCTTCTGTTTTAATGTCTTTCAAAGTTAATTCGTGTAAGTTGTTTATAGCTTCTATTTCTTTTTTATAGTCTTCAATCACTTTTGATGTGTAAGCTTTAGTCAAGCTGTTAGCTAAATATGACGGGTATTCTCCGTTTTCATGAGCTACACCATTTGAAGATTCACTTGTGTCCAGACTATTGTCTGTATTTTTGACTGGTGAATTATTTGGAGGGATGGCAATATGTCCTTCCTTTTTAAGAAAAAACTTTTTGTACAGAAGTCTGCTATGATTCAGAGGTTCATTTAATACTTCATCATTAAAAATAGTATCCTGGTTACTTATCCTTTCCATGTTGTTAAAACTCTGTGATTCTTGCGCATCACTTGTATTTAACTTCATAGTACTTGTGGTATTAGACAGTGAGTGATTATGTCTCTCATCTTTGTGAACACTTTCAGTATAACCTGAATCTTTAGATGATGCATCTGTAGGAATATTAGTGCCGGACATTCCACTATTGTAAGATTTTTGTTGAAATGCATGAAGGTTATCATAAAACATCTTATAGTCTTCTACTTTATTTGTGGATTCTTCTTTTATTGCTTCAATCTCTGGAGTCATTGTGTCAGGTGTTAATGCATTAGGTTCTGTTTGTGGAGATTTTTTTGGCGACATTATATGCTGAGATGTTAAGCTTTCTAGATCTTGATTTGATTCTTCTTCTACGAGAGAAAGATGTTGTCTTGTTACAGAATGAGTAATTGTCTGTAAACTTCTCTCAGTTTCTATTGTATTGAAATTTGGTAAACTTTGTGATAACTCACTATCATCAGTTTCGTCATATGACTGGAATCGTAATTGATGATTTTTATGTTTAAAAGTTGGTGATGATGACCTATAATCAGAAAAATTTTGTTGCAAGGTTGATTGTGGCTTTACTAGTTTTTCTGTTATCCTTATATCTAATTCATAGTTATCACCGCTGGTACTAGGATCTGGCATTTCCACCTTTTGTCCCCTTTTTGCAATGTTTCTATATTTGAAAAAGGTTTTTGCATTCTGTGCTTTGTTTTTAGAACCAGATTGAGCCTTCGCTTTAATTTTTGTGCCTAAACTAATAAATGTGTCTTCTGAACCATAATCTGAAGCATTGCTACAAATATCCTTGCAATTATTCTTCTGAGGCTTACAATTGTTCAGTAATTCTTGAGTTGGAGTTAGAACCTTTACGGTTAATGGTGGATCTTAAATAAAGAAATTAGTGCTTCAATAACATACAAACACCTAAACAAAGTGTTATTAGTTATATGAAATAATTTGTGTTATGCAAGTTTATTACATTGAACACAGTTCTTACTAGTTTTGTAATTTTGCAACTTTCAGTAACTCAAGATCAAACAGTATTTATGTAAAGTTCAGAGAACTTAACAATCAATTGCACTAAATGATGTGTCTCAATCTGCACAAACTACTTATCTATCACAAAAACTGATAGATTAATAATTTTATTTCATGACAATAGGGCAGAAGTAATTGAAAATAAATAGTATGTACTTACTGTAACTTGATTGTAATAATTCAGAGCTGAATGTCTTTAAGAAGTTTCTAGTGGAAGGTGACTGATCTTTAGTGTCTGCTGAATATGGTCTTCGTAATCTTTCATGAATATCCTGTTAAAAATATATATACTAAATAACCCATATCTCTGCAGCCGGATCTAGCTGGCAAGACCGGGGAAGTGCCTGTCGTTCACATGATATTGCCACAAAGTGACACCTATGCTATGGCGTTTCACGCGCTTGCGAGTTTCCGGTGGGGCATGGGAGTATAGAAGAGAAGGAGAGCAACATGTGATTATCCACCTGTATGTATAAAACAAAGTCGACAAATGCTGTGACTGGAAGTAGTCGATTTTCTGAAAATCTATTAATCGGATTTTCGTGACGTTTTCACCAATAGTTTTAGTGTATAAATTGGCCCGTCCTTTTCGGGCGAAGCCAGGGCGGATCGCGAGTATATTATAAATTAGTTTTTTTCTAATGTAAAAGAGAGTATAACGAGCGGGTCTCCTGCAGTGACTACCGGCGCCCATATATCTGAGGTGAAGTATCGCTTTTTTTCACCCGACATGTTGGGCGATCCAAAGGAATTTCATTTCTATCCTCAGTTACCAGACTAGCCAAATTCTTATAATACTTATGACAGGACCGTAAAATGAAGTAATTAAATATTTATCATAGACAGAACAAATTTACCAGAGAACTAGAGTTTTGAAGAGCAGAGCGAGGACGGTTTCTATTATTTTTTCTATCTTCTCTCTTTTTATTTCTGTATGATATATTTATTGGAGAGCCTAGAAGGCGTAAATTATTATTTTCTTTAGACATACCCACATCCGAATAAACACTTAATGCTCTAATTATTTCAATTCAATGACAATATACATTTGCATGTTTTTGTTTGTAGCGTTGCTAGGCATCAAAATGTCATATTTAGCATAGATTCAAAATACTCCGAAGCCGTAGAAGGATTACCTATAGAATAGTCACAACCGTATACCCGATAAAGACAGTGATAGCCACAAATAGTGGTGTTGTCAGTTTCATAAAAAAATTACCCATCATCACCTTTATCTAAGGAAGAATTTATATGGTTTATCATAATTTGACGGGATCAGAGAAACTTAATTATCTTTACTAATATTATAAAGCGATAACATTTGTGTCCATTATTTCATAATAATGCTTTCACACAAAAACTACTGGACCGATTACAGTAGTTCTTTCACCAACAGAAATTTCGCTGCATCTTCACTTAGTGACACAGGCTATATCGCATTTTTCAAGTATTACGGTTTTAATCCTTCCACGCGATTGCCAATATAGCATCTGTTGTGCGGTGCTGGTTGCGTGTTATATTGTTCACTTTGTAGTAAATTATAATATTTCTCTTAATGTTAGTTTACTGTATATTCCCGCCAGCTTGTTAGATAATTACATGTACAGTGGTTTTTCGAATGTTACTACGGATGTCGTAACAATGAAAACAGTGTAGTGAAATTTAATTATTTATAATTATTTACACTGTAGTACTAAATTATTTTTATGAAAACATATTAATGAACTCAGTAAACAATGTTAATTCAATAAATGGGAATAAGCTAAATAAGTTTCCTAAAAAATATATTATGGATTGTAAACTTTATATGTTAATTATAAATATGTAATGTTATAAAATGTCTAATATTTTAATACAAATTTATTACCATTGCGATTTCCCCAGTTACTGAATCAGCCAAATTATATGGAGCAGACGAACAGGGAGTTCCTAATGTCTACAAGTGAATAGTAAATTTGTAAACTTTATCAAAGCAATAATAATATTTTGTAACTACATAAAATTAAAAAATACCTTACATGTATAAAAATCTTAGGTGTAGATCCAAGTCGAAGCAAAGTCAATTTTTCATAAACATTGTTTACCGAAATGGAGGGAGCATATTTTTTATATATTTAGTGGGACACCAATTTTGTCGACCGGACGCGGAAATTCGTAATTGTCGTAAGTTATTATCATTCGCAAAGCTGAAAATATGGTAGTGTTAGTTTACATAATTTAAATGGGAAAGAGAAAAAGGCTGGTATTCCTAAATTTGGTATAACCCTACTATTTGATAAACAGAATTAAAATTGATTAGCATTTTGTTCTTGTGTGTGTTCACAGTGACACTTTAGGCTGCAAAAGTCAGATTTATTGCAACAGTGTCTATAAGTCTATAACAACACAACTTACGTATGAAAGGTTACATTTTCAAAATTTTCAATAGAATTGCGTTCTGTATAACGTTTACATCCCAAAATACTGCAATTAATCATTTCGTTGTAATATGTCAGCACAATAAACACACAGAACACTTCACAAGTAATTGGTAAATAATTTCCGTGTGAGGTAGGTCGGGGGTTTTTGCCCAAGTTGGGTAGTTTGGCAAACATAAAAGTGATATGAAGGCGGAGACAAAAACTCGACGTGCCCTCTCGCTTAGTTTCGTACAAAATCGCTATAAGTCCGTCCCGTTTTCGCATTCTATTGATACTCCTTCTACGCCTGAAACTCTGATGCACATATTACAAATACCTTACATTTAAATTATTACCAGTCTCTTTAAAAAAAAATCTTCAATAGATATTTCTATTTCGGATATTTGTTCAAGTAATGTCATGTATAATCAATTACAAACAGTATTATATATACATTACTTGACAGTCTTTTTCTTCAACATGCCGTACCAATTTTGCTTACTTTTGTCTTTCTTTCTATTCACCATTTTCAAAATAAATAAAATGATAAAATTTAATTAGCAATTCTGTTTTTAAAGGCGTACACTGTTATTATAAATATATGAACTCTTTTCATTTATTTATTATTCTAAAACAGGGAAAAAAAGATAGTCAAAAGGACTTTAAATTATTTTTTTTATACGAAACGATATAAGAGACATCGAATCGTGCGTACGTAACATACATACGTTGTAAACGATGTCGTGCGACGTCAATGCTAAAAATAGATTTTTACTTTGGCTACACAGTTCGGATTATCGAATCGCTGTCGGTGGATGTGTCCTCATTCGCTTCGGAATCTAATAAATTATAAAAGTTATACTTTGCTTAGCTCATTCGTAAATTCTATCGCTCAGCCAAGAGTGGTCCTAATTTGTTTTCTCTATCACGCACATTGCACTTAAAACTCGGTACTGGCATGTAACTGTCTTTATTTAGTAGTTTGCAAGTGTTAAAAGTAATTGTGAAAAATAATACTTAGAGCTGTATTAATTTAGTGCTGCACTTTATCAAGCAGAAAAATGTTCTCCGGTATCGCAGGTGAGCAGGAAAAACTAACCAATTTTTTTTTGTTTGTTAGATATTAGTCAGAAAAAAATGACATAAGTTATTTTATGTTTATAAAGAAATATATCGTTAAGGAAAGTTGGCCAAAAGAAAAAAAAGTATCTATATTTAGTTACTCAAGAATTATTAATTAAATGTGTGCATGCTAACGCGTTCACAATAAATATTGCGTTTCTGTAGCGAAATACGGACTAAAGGACCCATAATTATTATTGTTACACTTTTCAATGGCGATTATTAATGTTCAACTTTCATAGCTTATATACCTATTGGACTATAGGTACCTAACCAAAAGTAGTGATAATAGGTTCAACATAAACATTAAGCTTAGGACTTCGCTAATAACTGTTCAAACTTCACGTTACAGGAACTCAATATTAGCATGTTAATACGTAGTTTTTTTTTTATAACTTTTTCATACTTTTTGCTAATCTAGACGTAGATATTTATCATTGTTAACTGTAGTTCCCATTCACATAGACATACCTACTTTAACATTTCCAGTTATATAGGTACCTAGTACTTGTCACCCGCGTTGTTTTCCCGACGGACGATAATACTTTAATCTTTGTGTAGGTAGTAACGAGTAACCCACAGATACTAGTTAACTATGTTATTAACATATGTACATGTTTATAATTACGTACCTAATTAGTTAAGGTACCTAGAGTACTATTATTGAGGGAAGAAAATCTTTTTGTTAAAAGGCAGTTGCATTTAAGAAACTACTTAATTCTCGATTGATAAATGGCACACAGGTTTAACAACTTCCACAAAACTTTATCATAATCATCATCATACGTCTACTTTATATTCTTTAATAGGCCGTGCTCTCGCTTCATTGCAGGGTTAGAGGTTCTAGGACACAGCTGGATAGTGGGTAAGATATCTCGCCCTCAAAAGATCAATCTTCGACGTGAAGAGAGTCACGATTTTCACCTTGCGTGCAGTTTGCTAGAATCCGGTGACCTATTGGGTGGAGGTGTAGGCAAGTGATATGCATACCTTCTATGCAAATGTTTATAGGCGTCGGTAATCGTACAAAGGTATATCTTTTTTTGGACCTGAACTTATGCTGTGGAAATGAAGGGAAGCCCAATACATCATCACCGAATTGGTATGGGCACTCGTCGTCATCGTTGCTCGTCGGATCTAAAAAAAACTCTTGGCTGCTCTTTTGTCTTTGATAAGCTATAAAAAAGTCATAATATTTAACAGTCAGGCCGCGTCTATTTTTTATATTATCTGTGGGTACGTGTAACCAGTAATTCTCGGGGTTAATCGCCCACAAAAAATTGCTTTTAAAAACAAAAAAACCAGACTGGTTTTGGGTTTCTTGTATTCGTAATGGCAATTTAGCAGCCTTTGCCCTCCTCCCGTCTCCCTTCCAATGGGCTACTAAAACTTTTATATCGCGGGAATGATCCGCCACCTGTCATGTCTATTCTGCCGCATTGCAGAATGCCACTACCTCTTACAGCCTATCTACTTGGGATTTTAATAAAGCTCAGACACTTATTAGTTATTATATAATATACATAATATGTTAATTAATCATGTATTGCCATAGTTATTGTAACAAAAAAAAAATTTAATTGCAAATATAATTTATTACTTTTACAGTGCCTTAGTTAAATACATAACTATAAAACAATTAAAAATATAAGAGGCTTATTCGAAGTGGTATCCATTGATTGCAATAAAATACAAATCGTATAATCGTTATACGATTGTTGTATTTTAATCTCGTAAATAATATATTCCATATCTCGTCCATTATAAGGCGATAACACGAAACACGTAAATATTTTGTTACGTATTACGAAACATGCCAAGCACGCATGACTCACAGTTGTCTGGTCTCCTATTGACCGCAATGATACCGAGTACAGGCGAAGGTTCAAGAGGTTCTCGGTTGTCACTCGTGTTCGAGTCGTGATCGAGTTTCATGCGTAGTATCTATTAATCCATTTAATCTTATCGGTTAGGAAATTTAGGACCATCACGGATATAGCGGATGGTCACTCACTCGCTCATCATGAGATCTCAGAAACTATAAGTGCTAGTTAGAAAACGGAACCCTATTACTACCACTCCGCTGTCCGACTGTCACCAGGCTGAATCTCATAAACCGTGATAGCTGGAGAGTTGAAAATGTGATTTAGATGTATTGCTGTTGCTCCTATAACGACAAAACTAAAAAAACAGAATAAAATAATTATTTAAGGCCATTCCACCAAACGTGTTTTTCCGAATTTTTATAAATAATGGCCATAACATTTCTTGCGCGAGTCCGATCGCACTGGGCCGGACTTTTAGTTGCAGGTGAGCAGTGATCAGTAAGACGGGATTTTGTGCAATAAGGGTGTGTTTTTAGGGCGGATGGGTTGTATGGAATTTCGTTACTACAAGCTACAATCAGTGAATATTGTAATTTATTCCAGATTATATGCAGGTTTCACAATACAACTAGTAATTAAATGTTTTGTATATAGACTTTGGTTTGTACTCCTGGTTCCGCCGATGTTTATGAGCTTAGTTTCAAATTAGGAACCCACATTATAAAGATAGATTTTCTATACGTTACGTCACTTCCTAGTTGGTGATGTGATTATATTATGGAATTACGAAGTTAGGCTGATTCATTTTCATCGGACAAAGTTGTTTAATGCCAAGATGAAGTCACGTACACATATTTTGCTTCGCAGGAGAATACAAATGAATATTTCTTTGATAAAATAAACGACCGCAGGTCAATTGTGGCGTTAATGATTGCCGTTGTCATAAGTACACACAACACATCATGTGCCAGATACTATAGATATAGTCTATACTAATATTTTAAATATAGTTGATGTAGTGTGAACATTTAAAATACATATATTACATACTACCGGTTTCGAGTAATTACTCGAATATGTATTTTAAATCAATAAATTTGTGGAAATAGTATAAACAATATATTTTTTATTTAAGTTATATAATATTATAAAATTTAAGTGTTGCTTTTGAACGCATTATCTCCGAAAATACTGGTCCAATATACATACTTCTTTTATTAATTTTTTTTTCAAATATATAGATAGAGAATTGATGGAAGAGGCAATTATATTGAGGCGAGTGGCCGCCTTGGAATAAAGAAGGACGAGATGACAATGTATTTAATATCTTCGTCAATGTTATCTCGCATGCGCATTACGCAGGGACAAATTAATAAAGAATAGAAACGACGAACTACAATTTGTGCTATTATAATGCTGTTTCTTAGGACATTAGGTTGGCTTTCCCCTTTTTTTTATAGACTAGGGAGGGCAAACGAACAATCGGAGTGTTTTTGCGACTACCGACGCCAATGAACATACGCATAATTACTATGCCGATCCGTTGCCCTATTCTCCTCACAAACCGCACGAAACGCGACATTGCTGATGTCACTTCACGGTGATAATAAGTGAGCGCGAGATACCTCCCCGGGCGTGCCGGCCCAATTCCGCTGCGTAGGAGCATGTGTCATGCACTATGCATGGCACTACCTCCTCCTATGAAGCATGGCACTACCTGTTTCTATCGCATTCTCGTCTCAACTTATATTATATCTATGGTTAAATAGCCCATTTACCGAGGCAGGCATTACTGCCTTAGCCTTATGGCTATGTACCACCACGAAAGCAGTTGAGTAGGAACTTGAGTTGTGCCTATTTATCCTACTTATACGAATAGGTGTTGTCAATGCGAAAGCTTGTATGTATGCTTGTTATTCTTACACGAATGAACAACTGATCGATTTGGGGTGAAGTTTAGCACAGAGATTACAATTTGATATAACATATAAAATTACTTTTCATCCTGAAAATGAACTAACATACATTTTTCGCAAGTGAAACAGCGAGACACAGCTGTTTTTTTAAATATATGAATCATATGATCCATATGATTCATATATTTAAAAAAAAAACAGATGATATAGATATCCGTATCTTCAATGGGCCATTTATGTAATAACTAGCTGTGCCCTGCGGTTTTACGCTTAAAATGTATCTCATATACTGTAGGCTGTTCACGCGTGGGAGGGACTGGTGCGAGTGCGTCTGCACCGAGCGGAGGTCACGGCCAGTCCAAACGGCACTTGCTTTTCCAATTTACAATATTATTGCATTATACAGCTCAGTTTAAAAATAAAGTATGTGTCTGTCGGCCCCAAGGCGAGACTGCTAAATTACGGGAGCGCAAACGAGCAATCGGAGTCTTCTGACGAATACCGACACCCATAGACATCTGCATACTCATGCAAATCAACATGCATTCCCCTACTTTTGTCCTCTCCGCTAACCAGCGGCGACACTACCTGTTACGAAAACTGGACTTCACTCAAACGAACATGAATCTGAAGCGAAATGTAAAAAAACAAAAAAGCGACTTCGCTGTGTACCAGTACGCCCACCGTAGCTATTTTCACACGATTATATCGCTCGTGTATCCGTGCAAGGTTGAAAAGCTACTTAGACGAAGAAATTACACTCAAATATATATTAGGCAATAACAGAGCCTATGAGTTTCTGACACAAAATCTACTGAAGCTTCATTTTATTAATGTTTATTACAAATAAAACAATTTGACACTCAGAGGCTAAGACTGTTCATTTCTCATCTCTTCATTCTCATTTCTGTTTGTTGTGTGAGGGGACCTATAGAACTTTCTCTGCCGTAAATTTTCACAACAATGGAAGGAAACGAAATTACGCGGTGATAAAGTTTTATGTTTTAAAAGGGAAAACAGCAACCACGATTAAAGTCAAGCTGGAAGACAGTGTTTTAGGTAAAAAAAGGCATTGAGTACAATTCACACCTGGTTATGAACGGGGCTGACATTGATCGTGGCAGACAATGCTGCGAACATGCCAACAGGAATGGCCGTCCAAATGAAGTCACGAATCCGGACATAATCAAAAAGATTTTTAAAATCGATTTGAATGATCCGTGCTTAAAGTTGCGCAGATAGCAGAGACAGTAAGCATTTCCTCTGAACGCGTTTTTAACATTTTACACCAACATTTGCGTAATGGTGTCGCGTTTGCTTACTGTTGACCAAAAGCGACTTCGAGTGGACGATTCGTCGGAGTGTTTGGCGCTGTTTAAGCGTGATACTGACGAGTTTTTGCGGCGTTATGTGAAAGTAGATGAAACGTGAATACATCATTATACTCCTCAAACAAAAGAACAATATAAGCAGTGGACTGGGAGCGGAAAATTTGCGCCGAAGAAAGAAAAAAAAAAAACGGTTTGTCGGCCGGCAAAGTGATGGCGACTGTTTTTTAGTATGCTCGGGGGATTATTTTAGTGGGTTATTTGCAAAGTGGAAAAACAATAAATGTAAAGTATATGCTGCAAAAATTTTGTGAAGAAATCCGAAAAAAGCGAGGCCGTTACTTTATTTAGCCAAAAAGGAATTTTATTCCACCACGACATGGTACCTGTACACTCGTCAAGGGTTGCAGTGACCAAAATCCATGAATTGCGGTTCGAATTGTTACAGCAATCCCCCTATTCCTCAGATCGGGCTAAGTGCGACTTCCACTTATTCCCGAATCACAAGAAATGGTTAGGAGGCCGAAGATTTTCACCAAATGATAAGTCATTTTCGCCGTAGACGAGTGCTTTGTGGGGTTAGAGATAACATTTTATCAAACTGGTGTAACGGCATTGGAGAAGCGCTGGACTGGACTTCGAGATAGAAGCAAGCTACGTTGAAAAATAAAATTATTTTAAGTAGATTATTAAAGTTTTTTGTCGTTTCGGATAGTTATCAATCACCCCTCGTAAAAGGTATAGGTCCCACGATAAGAAATTTTGAAGTCATAATATCTCTGTTATATATAGGCCAATTGTTGCTGGCTTTTTTTTTCTTCGAACCAGCGAGCAGTCGGAGCCATTTTGTGACTACCGACACCCATTATCAACCGCATATATGTTACCATCCTGCACCTCATTCCCCCAATTTGCCACCGGCTCGTAAGCAGCTTCTACTTACGAAAATTTTTTCTCGATAGTAATAATTTAAAAAAACGTATAAACTGATACTAAGCCCTAATGTTCTGGCGAAGAAAAAATAATACACAAAGCTGAACAGCTTTTTTCCTTACTTTCAAAATTAGTACTTAAATCAGATCCTTCTGCGCCACATTGTATATTCTACCGACTGGCTATTGCCAGTGTCCATGCTTTGAAATCAAAACAAAGCATGACATCACCAAGGTCAGCTAATTGGGCCTAATATTTTATCTCCCTTCAATGTGTGCGCACGGCCAGAGACGGCTATATAGTCACATTCCACTGTACGTGTTATGGATCGATATAACTATTGTTTGGTCAGTTACGGAATTTTATTATGGAATCCTTGGTATTTCACCATTTTGGCCTAACAGCCGTTTTCAATATTCTACCTGTGAATTTGCGTACTGTAGGCACAATTTTGTCATATTTCGTTTGGAACTTATGTCAAAATTCTATCCCCAGTAGCGGCGTTCAGTTAAATTTAAATAGAAAAGTCAGCAGCACTGTCGTCTCCGGGTTATGACCTTATTTTTGGTTTGTAGAGACTGGTTTTCTTCCTCGGATCTGATCGGCAACGGACAACGTTTCAACACTACGAGTCTGGTCCGACCAGCGCATCAGACTCCTGCGTGGATTTTTCTCGCTCACTTGACAGTTTCTCGAGAATGGTAAAGATTTGCCTTACGTGTTCCGACTTCGTTCGTTAGTTGTACGCTTGTTGATCACGCAGTGCCAAAATCATCCCGCTGACCGAATTATATTCGTCGGCACTTATTTGTACACACACTCTCGTGTAAACTATTCTTTATGTACTATAAGGAGAATTTTACATGTTAAATTCTCGTGACTCAGCAGTCAGCAGTGTGAAATGTGATGGTGATGACTGACTAGCTAGATATCTTAAAATAAATATCCGTCCGTAAAATCCGTGCTTACCCATCACATGTTGTTACAATGAAAAGGCAACAACTATGTCAAATGGCAACAGTTTATACAGGGGCTGTTGAGAATATTCTAGATTGCCGAGATTAATTATTACCCATTAGAGAACTGACGTGAAGGTGTGTTATTGTTGTTGAGTTATTAATTATTATTACCGGCCAGAAATAGTTTTTTATAGCATAGGCGTCTAACGACATATCTTTCTCTTTTGATGACTGATCACCGCATTATTGGCATTGCCCTCATTTTCTTCTGGGCCACCGGCTACTCATACCGCACGAAACGGGACAGCTGTCGCTTTTAGGTGGTGTGATGTGATCGATAGCTACCCTGGTCGTCCGGTCAAATTCGGCTGCAATGCAGCATACTATTACCTCTTACTTGAGTACCTCTCACTCTTCACACTCAATTATATTGTCAATATACGCACGGACATAGAGTTTTTACTTCCAGGGTACGTGTACCGTCTAAGGAATGTTTACACACCGAGGCCAGTTATCACCATTGTAATTTAGCGGGCCCGTGCTAAGTGCTCTATCGATTCATTGTATCTGTAATGAACTTCTCCGTAATGCATAGTTTTACTTTGTAACAGCTGCTTGTATAATTTGGCTTTTTACTCGCATATCTATAACCTGAGGTAATTATATATTCATTCAGCGAGATATGCCTGAGGAAGGTAAAAGAAATTAGGAAATAGCAAGAGACTACTTTTTACCCGATTTCACCAAAAGGAGAGCAATGTTTTACAATAGTTTGTACGTATGTTCCCTATAGCTTGAACGGCTTGTCTGATTTTCACGTGTGTAATGTCGTTACTTTCGTCGTGATAACGCGAGTGCCAAGAGGAACATTTTAAAAAGGCAAATTTTTGGCAAGCCTTGAACGTCAGCAATTACACTTACCACTGGTTCAACCCTGGCATCTATATCTGCCCTATTGAATTAAACTTTGATATTACCTTTTTATGAAATGAGTATCTTTTGATAACATAGATCTGATTTCCTGAAGGAGCGATGTTACTTAATAATGGTTCTCTAACTAATCTGTGAACGCAACGCCTGATAGAGTAAAATAGACTTGTTCCGCTCTCTCGCTCGCAGGCTCCGCCCATTCACAACATTATTATGACGTCATACTTCTTCGTGCATGCAGCTAGCGTTGACGTCATCACGTCATTAATTTAGTTGTGCGTTCGTAGAATGCACTAAATCAATTCAACTCGTTAGCGCCGGACTCCGTGTAGGGGTCACGGGATGGGCCATCATCATCAAGTGCACACTACTTCTCGCGAACGAGTTGCGCCATTTCTATTTTAAGAAAGTACTTTGTCTTAGGTAATATCCTCGTTTTCGCTCTCACGCTCGAGGAGATACAGGGAGAAGGAAAGAGAGCTACTCTTTTTTATCCTTCTCTAGTTTTTTGAAATCTTTTTGGAGGTATATATTATCTTACCAATGTGATAAATGCGAAAGTTTACGTGTATTTCATATTCGTTCACACACACACTACAACACTACTGTGCTAAGGATGTGAGAATGAAAACATTATTTATATTAGCAAAGTGCACTATATGTTTTCTCATAGAGGTTGATAAAAATAGTGTTGTTCCCGAGAGTACCGTTATTGTATAAGCTTTAGTGACGTACTGTGAATCCCTCGCTCCGCTGCGGTTTCTAAAAAACATTCTCGCCTACAAAATAAATGTTTACTCTCTAGGTAAAAAAATTACCACTTCATCCCGCAAAAGAAATGGTTTCCCTGGGACAAGTTATGTGGGCGAACCCGCCGAGCACAATCAAGTGTTGATGTTTATTGAAAATACAAATTTTGATGTCAAATGTTATATATGGCATAAAAAATAACAGCCGTAGTTTTTATTTTGGCAATAGGCTACCGACACCCGTAAAATATGATGTCCTAGAATGACAGTTTAGTGTGTAGTGTCTAGTATTTTTTTAATCGATCACTACATCTTACTAAAATGGAGTACCATCACAAACTTTTGAATAGTTGCTTGGTACTGTATAGTTAAAGTTGCCTCGCCATATCAACGTACATGCTCGGCTACTATGATGTCATCCAGAGGGGTCGGCCACGCCTCATGCGAACGTGGATCAATGAGGCCTTGGACCTCAGGCGAAGGCCGTGCGAATTTATTAACGTAAGCTCCAGAATAAAGCTATAAAAATAGTAATAATAATAAAATGTATATCGGTTCATATTTTTTTTACCGAAAATGCGAGAACGGACGGAGGTTATTTTTTCCAATTTTTATAGGGACCGTACCGCCTCGACAACTCCCCCCAGGAGTTGCGACTGCCATTGCCACTAGACCAATAACTTGGACTAAAGTGTCTCGGAGCACGGACTTCTCAACTACTTAGAGGCCACGCTGCACTTTAGCTGGGTTGGCTCAGCACGATATCTCATCACATTAAACTGCTATACTGCCTCGTTTCGAGCGGTTTGTGGAGCAAGGAGGAGGAAGTTGGGCAACGCATCTGCTTAACAATTATGCGGATATCTATGGGCGTCGGTAGTGATCAAAAGATTCAGACAACTCGTTTGTCCTGTTGCACTTATTATATATAAAGAACTTTTCAACCTACTTCAATGGAATGTGTTTTACTTTCCACTGTATACTTATTTGAAATTTTTAGTTGATAATTTTCTTTTATCGCATAAAGAAAAATCTATCATATAATTTGTTAATCAAGCGAAGTGTAACTACATTTTAACAACAACTAGTTTTTTCCTAGTAAGAAGTAGTGCCATGCTGCATTGCAGCGGATTTGAGCCGGTACGATCGGGGAGACCTCTCGCTCACATGATACTGGCATAAAGTGAAATCTTTGGTGTCGCGTTTGGTGCGGTTTGCGAGTAGCCTGTGGCCCTTGGGTGAAACGGAGCTAAACGTATTGGCATAGTAATTATGCTGATGTTCATGGGCGTCGGTAGTCTTATATAAGCTCCGGTTTCTCATTTGTCCCCCTATACTATAAAAAAAAGCTTAGCAAAATTTACCTCAAATAAGATTTTATCTGTTTTCACTTCAGCTTTATAGATTTGTTCTACATTCGTACTGTACGTGACCTAGAAAAGCCGGTCCACTGCGTCATATTAAAATACTGTATCTAGATTTTATGGAAGTTTCTAGACGCGCTGGCGTCATCACTGCGCCAAAACCAATTTTGACACGAATAAAATAATGTCCCAATTGATGGCTTCCTAACTGAATATATTGCTGTTCGTTGAGTAACTAGTAGTCCGTCCCGGCTTCCTACGGATATTTAACGAAACATGGCAAAAATTCATTGATTTACAAGAATATCAAATTTATAAATTCATGGTAATGATGAGTCAATGACATAATAATGACAACAAATTAAATTTATGACAGCAGAACGTCAATAATTTCTACAGCCTAGACCTCTATTATTCACGGATCTATTTTGATATTTTTTTCATAATTTTGGTTACATCGTCGCGGTAACGTACCGGTATCATAATGATCAAAGTGTTTTATACAATGTTATATAGCGTATTTTCATCACAGTTTATGTAGGATACTGATGCTAAAAGAATTTGTCAAATTGGCCGAGTAGTTTCAGAGCCTATTCGATACAAACAAACAATCAAATGTATTGGGATAAAACTGTGTGTGTCAGACCCGACACGCGACAGGAGTTTACTCACGAAAGGACACGATTCTTACCTCTTAAGGTAACGTGAACGCAGTAAAGTGTTACGCTGGGCGTGTTTCACATGGTTTTACTCCTCACAAGTTTTTGATACCGGGCACCTTGAATATCTTACGATGGGTGATTGATACCTATCCGAAACGACAAAGAAAAACTTTAATAATCTACTTAAAACAATTTTATTTTTCAACGTAGTTTCCTTCTACCTCGATGCATTTAGTCCAGCACTTCTCCAATGCCGCTACACCAGTTTGATAAAATGTTTTTTCTAACCCCTCAAAATACTCGTCTACGGCGACAATGACTTAATGATTTGATAAAAATCTTCGGCCACCTAACCATTTCTTGAGATTCCGGAATCAGTGAAAGTCACTGAATGAAAGAAGAACCAGATCGTGGAATAGGGGGGATGTGGTAACAATTCGAACGCAATTTATGGAATTTGGCAACTGCAACCCTTGACAAGTACACAGTGGCTAAATGGAGCCATTTCTTACGGACTTGTTCACAAAATTTTTGCAACAAATTTTGCATAATACTTATTATTTTCCTTTTTGCAAATAATCCACTAAAATAATCCCTCGAGCATCCAAAAAACAGTCGCCATCACTTTGCCGGCCGACAAAACCTTTTCTGCTTTCTTCGGTGCAGGTTTTCCGCTCTCAGTCCAGTGCTTAGATTATTCTTTTGTTTCTGGAGTATACTGATCATTTTCATCTACTGTCACATAACAACGCAAAAACTCGTTAGGATCACGCTTAAACAGCGCAAACAGTTTTGGTTAACAGTGAGCAAACGCGGCACCCATCGCGCGCAATGCTTTTTCATTCGCAAATGTTGGTGTGAAATGTCAAAAACGCGTTCAGAGGAAATGCTTACCACCCCTACTATCTGCCGCAACTATAAGCCTCGATTATTAAAAACGATTGTTTGAATCTTTTTGATCATGTCCGGATTCGTGACTTCATTTGGACGGTCGGACCTGTTGGCGTATTCTCAGCTCTGTCTCCCACGTTTAACATCAATTACCCAGGTGTGAATTGTACTCAATGCAGGAGCAGTATTACCTAGACACTGTCTAGCTTGACCTTAATCAGGGTCGCTGTTTTCCCTTTTAAAACGTTAAACTGTCTTACCGCATGAATTTCGTTTCTTTCCATTGTTGAGATAATTTACGGCAGAGAAAGTCCTAGGTCCCCTCACACAATTGCTATCAGTACGAATAAATTCAAATTTGGCGTTCTATTTTCGAAAAGATTATAATAGCTCCTAGAATGTAATAAATTTTGTTTGCCTATCCCTTTTTAAGTTTGTCGATTTGGCCAGTTATCAATCAGCCTGGTATCACAAGGAGTACGACCCTAAATGTTTGGGAAGGGGTCCACGAACATAATTATTATGAAGATGCGTTGCCCTGCTTTTTTCGTCGACACCAACTCATGGGATTCCGGCTACTCACAAACCTCACGAAACGCGACACCTCTGATGTCACTATACGGTGGTATCATGTGAGCGAGAGGTCTGGTCATGCCGACGCAATTCCGCTGCAATGCAGACATTACATCCTACCAAAGTACCACAAAAAATTAGGATAATAATAATTTACACTTCAAAGCAATCGATGCCAGTGGAAATGTACAACATTATTTATCAATACTAAATGCAATTATAATAACAGTAGTTAAACGTTATCTAACCTCGATGTTAATTAACAGTTTACGGTTAAAGACGATAGTCATATCATTGAAGCTAGACAGAGTTTGAACAAAATATATTTCACTTATTTTCTAGGTCAGATATTTCTTGCGGGTTCCTTGGAATTCGCCGGTTGCATTGTTCTGTTTGTCAAATGTTTTAAATTAGTAACTTACATAAGGAACAGGTCTAAATGTAGATATGGCATTCATTGTTAGAAATATGAATTACTAACGATCCGCCCCGTCTTCGTCCGTGACACGCGGACCGGGTTGCCACCTTAACAAATTATACACTAAAACCTTCCGCGGAAATCCTCATTTAATATCTTTATATTTTGGTGAAAATCTTATGAAAACCCAGTAAGTAGATATTTATATAAAGACATACAGCCCGGCTTCTCACATGAATAACAGAGGTCTAGTTAAAGTGCATAACTTCCTAGAACCTCCTTCGTGAACCACCGTACCGTTACTATGGGTGAAAACTGCATAAGAATCCGTTGAGTAGTTTTTAAGAGATCGATCGCATACAGACAGACCTCTTTGGAGACTTTGTTGTATAATATGTATTGATTTAGTAAGAGTCAGCGTCGTGCCGCATTGTAGCTGGATTAGGTCGGCACTACCACGGAGGGTCTCACATAATTCCGCCGCAAACTGAACTATGCTGTCGCGTTTCGTACATTCATTTTAGTACAAATTATACGAGTGTCTATAGTCAGTCACCTAAAGACCACTGCTTATTTGCCCGCTAATATTGTAAAAAAATGACATCACTCGCCCGGACGCGAACAGCCAGCGAGATGTACCTCTCAGAGAAACACTAAAGACACTTACACGAGGAGCAGCTGTTAAAAATATTTACCACTGAATATGTAATTCTCATGTAAAATGCCAAACATGTTATTGACAGATGTAGCCAGCTATCTGTACACCCGGTTTCACTCGTATAAGATAATAATTCTATATTTGTGACAAATTTCATTCAAAACTGTTCAGTAGTTTTGCGTGAAATGATAACAAAATCATCGTCGTGCTAATGTTACAAGGTTGATAACACATGTTAGATGTTTCTATTAGTGGTAGCGTCATCGTATATATTATTCAACGCAAAATATTTTCTCAATTTGGGCCAGTAGTTCCTGAGATTGGATCGTCCAAACAAACTAAAATGTTCATATTATCACAATAGAATTTTATTTATTAGTTATGTAATTTTTATAAAATGCCAATTAAAAGCAGCTGCAATGCAGCTAAGTTTGGCCGCCACGACCGGGTCCTGTCGCTCAGTTGTCGTGCGGTTCGCGAGTATCCGGTGGATCATTGGAAGGGGAAGAGGGAAGGAGGAACAATTTAATGAACCGACGACCCTACCTACCAAAGGCTCCGCAAGATCGTTAGGCCCCTCATACTTTAAAAAGATCCTTCCATAATAGATATAATTGTTGTAAGTGGCCGTAAAGTAATGTTTCAGTTAGTAATCGACTGCAGTGAATTATATATAAATAATTAAGTATTTCGATAATCTATATATATATACACATATATATGTATATATATAAAACTCTTCCGTTACCGATTAACTGACCGACAGACTACGGACAGTCGAAACTACTGAAAATAAAAACTTGAAATCTGGTACAGAGGTTCCTTTCATGGTGTATGTGAGTAATAAGAAAGAAACTTCAACCCCCTAGGGGTGTATTTCTAAAAACCCTAGGGGGTGAAATTATAATATGGTATTTTACCATGTGAAATGCGTAAAACCGCGGGGCGATGCTAGTTAAGTATATATAAATAATAGTCATAGCTTCAGACACGGAAGATATTTAAACAAGACAATAAGGAGACTATTACTGATTTTTCCTGTTTCTATTCCAAAGCTCCTCGTTAGTTCTAGAAACGTCTTCTGAACAACGGCAGCTGACTCATATTTATGTTACGTGACGATAAACGTTGCCTTTTCTGAGGTTTAATTATTTCTTAACACAGCATTTAATGACCAATAGCATTGTACATCTGTGGACTTACCATAACATGTTAGGCTAGTTACGATAAAACTACTTTTATCGGGTCGCCTAGACACACCCTTCAGCTTTATAATGTTAGAGCATATTCTCGTATTCTACACAACCGTTGATTAACAAAAATACTAAGATACACAGTCTGGCCGAAATCCATGCGTGTAAATGATGTGCAACTGTCAAGTTTTGCACATTGTAAAAGTAGCCCAAACTCAAGCCCTAAAGTAAGGTTGCCTTTGCAACAAAATATTTTGCTACTTTCTTTGTAAATCAAAGTCCACAATTCATCGTTATCATACAACCAATACCAAGCTGTCTATTATTAAATAAGATACATAATTCGTAGTGTAAACATTTACGCTTACGTCCGACGTTAACTCAGGTATACGTTGTTTGTTATGCTGCACCTGCGCAGACGGGGCAATCCTGTCCTTTTAGTCTTGTTTTGTAAAGTATACGAGGGCAAACGAAGTCGGAACATTCGTACTTTTTGAACTTGCATCTGTCTACACTAATAACATCACGTTTGTTTTTTATTTGTTTGACGCGCTAACCCTAGGATTAAATTGAAGAAATATTGTTGCGTTGTACAGCCCCTTTATCGAGGAAGGCTATTATTAGGCTGTTACATCGACCAAAACGAGCTGAGTACGCAGAGTGTGGGTAAAACCGCTAGGCACAGCTAGTAGAATAGATACTATCATTACTCCCCGGCTTCACCTCTGTAACTCTAGTGCAATTACTCGTAGCGTCATAGCCCTCCCCGGTAAATGGGCTATTCAACACAAAAATAATATTCAATTCGGGCTTGTAGTTTCTGAGATTGTCGCGTTCAAATAAACAAACTATTTGTCTTTGTTTTATTGGTATATATAGTTGTTAGTATTGTTCTGCGTATCGCTCGTGTTTCAATTTAATTGCTAAGGAAGTTATTCCTGGCCTCGTAATCATTACGCCAGGCCCAGTTTATACCAGCGGTGTGTTATATTTTTATTTGTTGATGGGTTACGTCAGGGTGACATATGGAGGGCTGTGACCATCCTAAGGGATGGAAGTCTTGCGCGTACGATGGCAAGCCAAAGCACATCACTGAGACACACACCCAATGTGTCCTCAGCTGATGGCCTTCGGGGCCGTACTGGATATTGTATGTGTGTGACACGGGCTATGTAAATATCTTGACAGATTTGCACTACGGTGATGCTAAATCCGGGTAATATCCAGTCGGGGAACTTCTAAATTGTACACCACAGACACAGTTCAGTCTACTCACTACCTCGGCAGTACCATGCTGCATTGCAGCCGAATTGGCCGTCATGCTGACGCGATGCCGCCGCCAAGTGACCTAATGCTGTCGTGTTTCATGTGATTTGTGAACTTCTTTTTATACAGTCATGTGAGTGAGAGGTATCTTCCTCACTCGTAATTTTTCGACTGTAATACAGCGATAATAATTTCCTAAAGTTCACGGCCAAACATGGCACATTGGGGGATGGGTTGAACGCATCTGTACAGGCGGATGTTGGTAGCCGTCAGCACTAAATGACTCCGAAATTTCGTTTATCCCGCTATGGTATAGAAACAATTGGTTGTCAGTTACTTTACAGACGATATAATTTCACGTGAGAACGCAAAGTTGTGTGTGTGTAATTTTACGCGTTGTACGTGTGATGTGTATGTGATCTGTGAACATTAGGCCCGATAGAGTGAAAGAGACGACTTGTTAGGCTCTTTCGCTGGCACTAAGCTCGTACATCGAATCGTTGTTATGACGTCATAATTTTTAGCGCATGTAGCAAGCGTTATCGATTTACAAGACTAACCTAATTACCGGAAAAACCTTTAAGCGCCTAAAATGCCCTCACTCCGGTCTAAATATAATGCGGTGGCCATATGTGTTTGTGTAAAACAATCCGACGGCCTCTACTAGGAGCAATACTCTGCGGTGACCGATGGAGAGAGCTATATATACGACGGATAAATAAAGACTACCTCAAGTGACTTCGCGGTACTCGACAAACGCTTGCCACGCTTTTTCTGGCGCTAGCTGCCGCTGCGAATTTTTTTAACTTCAATCCTTAACTCTCAATCAAAATTAAAGTCATCGAGTTCAAATTAGTTGCACAAATTTTGTGGTTTTGGATACCATATCTTCTTTGACCCGGGAAAAGTATTTACGCATCTTCGCCGGCTCTGGTCCAGTGTTGCCGAATATTCAAAAAAACCACCGCGAGTGCCATCTGAGCCGCCTTTGGTGGCGTACCTTTGCACAACAAATCATGAGGGCGGCAGCTAGTCAGTCCCCTAAGGGACCGACACCTCCTCCACAGTAGGGTTGCCCCGTGCCACAGGACAACCCGACCAACTTTGGGACAGTTCAATGGGGTGAGGGTCCCATCCTCGTCACTTACCCCGTACGTAAAAGCGCCTCCTCCTCGCCTTTAGTCCCCTCTTATAAGAGGGGTACACAGAACAGTCCCTTCGATACAGAGTGACTGGGCTAACCCCAGGCTATCGAGCCCCACCGCCACGACAAGCCTTACCCATGGCGGGGCTACTCGGTAATCCTATCCAGTAACAATGTTTTATTTAAATAGTAAATAAATAGTACCGTAACTTATTGGAATCGTATATTAAAGAGTACACATGATAAGAGAACAGTACTTATTTTAAAGGACGGGTGACCCTAATGAGAAGGGCACACGTCTCTGCAACAGTTTTGTTGCTAAAGTCGGTAGTTACCAAATAGTTCCATTTTCTCGTCGGTCTCCTTTTATCTATACTTATCATAAAATATTATCTTCAAAAGCTTTCTGTATATGTGATCGGTTTTCACAAAATCTCCTGGACGGATTCTCAAGCGATTTTCACCCATAACAGAGCGATTACGGAGAAATGTTTTAGTGTATAACTTATTTATAGTGGGTGGGTAGTATATACGAGAACTTCATATATTCCTTACACAAACACAAAAAGATGATCATTAAGTAGTCGTAGAGGTCAGAGGGACCACGTCACCGGCGAGGCATCGCCAGTGCCACCGCCGTGTTTGGAGATGTGAGTACGGGACAGGGCAGTTGTTCTGCTGTAGCTGCATACCGCAGTTTGCACACTGAAAAGTAAAAATATCACGCATAAAAATATAGCACGCCTCGCGGTTTCACCCGCGTACCTCCGGTCTCATTGGTCGTTGCGTCACGGACCAAGGTATTTGGCCTATTTCCTTCCTCATGAATGTATTTATATACAATATTCCTTATTAGGAAGAGGTCGTGCCATGCTGCATAGGAGGAGGTAGTGTCGTGCATAGTGTATGACATTACATCCTCCTGTGCAACGGAACTGGGCCGGCACCACCGGGGAGGTACATCTCGCTCACTTGATACCGACACCGCCGTAAAGTGGCATCTTAAGTGTCGCGTGTCGTGCGGTTTGTGAGTAGTAGTGGCTCATTGGGGGTGGGGGAGGGGGGGGGGCGAAATAGGGCAACGGGTCTGCATAATATTTATGTGAATATTACGCGACACAGAAGTTGTCATTTTACGCCGTTATTATGTGAGCAAGAGGTAAACCCCTCAGGCTTGCAGCCGAATTCCGCTGCAACGCAGCATGGCCCTACCCCTTACTAAACCTAGCATGGACCTGTAATGCCGATATTTATAGTCTTACATGCATCTCATCAGGGACATTTAATGCATACAGTGGAGAGGCAGGACAACCTCCTGGCGTTGTCCAACCCTAGTTCTACTACGTTCACTATGTTACGTCATACGGAGCTGTGTTCAAGGGCGTCTTGCGCTTGACATTTACCAAGTTACATGATCGGTCGATAACACACAGGAGACTAACTTCCAGTGAGTGTTTCAAGGTTGTTGTAGTCTTTTCATATTGAAAATTGTTTGCTTTACCGGAGTCTTATTACTTTGTTTTCGATGATATATTTTTACGTTGTCGCCAGCCCTGGGGTGTTGAAGTAGGCTTAAACGCACGGTTGTCCTTGGCCCGTCGTTGGTAAGGTGCCGGATACATCTGACCACCTACTCTGACTTACAAGGTTTTTCTCCTGGGCGAGTGATTGGGTCTCGTTTTTCTGACTCCGTTTCCTTGTACCTCCTTCATATTTACACTTTAATTAATAGCATCTCCCCGCGGTTTCACCCGCGTAACTCCGTTCCTTTCAATCGTAGCGTCATGGTATCCAGCTCATAGCCTTACTCGATAAATGGAATGTAGAATAGTCCATTGTATGTAGAAACGAATTTTTCAATTAGAACCAGTAGTTACTGAGAGTAGCGCGTTGAAACAAACAAACAAACAAACTGTTCAGCTTTATATCATTTCATTCTAAATCAGGAGCTAGGTTACATAAATAAAATGTTTAACATCGATAGTATTTTAGTGTTAATATAAATATCTAGACGTAAGTAAGCACGTCATAAATATCTCTCATGTTACTACGCGACGCTCTGTAGTAAATAGTAATTACATTCCCATAAGTAGACTTCATTACATTGTCAAGACACGAGTATTTTTTGATTACTTCATTTTAGTAACTTAGTGTAATTTAGATTCCAATGTACTAGCATGCTGTTATATTTATAATTAATAGAGTTAAGTCAGTTACACACGGTATGGTATACTGCACAGGTTACCTGCGCAAATTTGCTTACAGTAGACTGAAGCGCATGGAGACGCCACAAGAAGGATCTTCACTGCTCCGTATTTGCTTGTCTCTTCCCACAGCGCAGGTGGACCTCCCCGGTATGCCGTAGCGAGTGTCCACCATTGTAATTCAGATAACAGATACCAATATCCTTTTCAACAACTAGCATGTTGTATTTTAAAAACACGTTGTGTAATTGAAGTTGTTTATTTCATGCTCCCCGATAGACAAGAATCTTGGTGAGTTAAAATATATTTTTAACACACGTCTATCGTTTTGTACAATGTTTTTCGTCCATGTTGCACAATTTTATGTAAGGTTTAGATTATTTTAACCGTGTTTGTTACGTAACACATTTGAATACAGATAAGCTGGAAGATAGCCGCAGTAAATTGTCAATGAAATTTAACAAAACTTTATGTTGGTATTTTTATTTTGTAAATGGCGGATAGCCAGCTAAATGAGCGAACATGACGCAATCGAGATCTTGACACGCAAGAAAGAAATTTGATATACAGAAAAGCAGCAAGAGGGAACCAAAGAGGAAAACCCCAAAAGAAAAGGAAAACTGTTTATCCCCCAAAATACGCTGCACTGTGGGGTACATTAAAAAATTGTACAGAAAAATGAACAGAAAATTAGGACAATAACCAAAGCTGGTGGCTGTTGTCGGTTTACGGGCGACATCATGTTACGTGATAACGGTTATCAAGTAGATTTGTGAATCCTCCGTTGGAGTAAAAAGCAGGCTCCTCCGATTTAGAACATTACTATGAATCCAAACGTTATTATTATAACAAAACAAGGAACGTACACAAAAAGGAAACAAGTTCTATAAAAAAAAAAGCCCCCAATGAATTGTTTACATATAGGATTGGCACTTCTACACTTCAATATTTCACATAGAATATGAATCATTAGAGTGACATTCTTTGGGTCCACTTTATGACTGTCAGTTTTGATGTTGACTAATCAAGAAGGAAAGTGTTGACTGAAAGGACAGGACTATGCAGTATGTGATAGGTGCAGCAAATAAAATGTCTCATTGCAGTCGTCGAAACTAGAACACCTGCATCGAGGAGCGAAGTAAAAGTCAACTAATGCATGCCCCCCTCAGAGTGGGAGACCTTGACCGTACGTCCTTAGCGGTCACCGGTCGCGTACGTGTCGATCGATGCAGCTGCGCCACTGGAACGAATGTTTTCCAACAACTAGTTGATATCCGCGTCTCCGTCTGCGTTATGAAAATGATGTTTTACTGGAGGATCTACAAATTATCGAACTCCTTGAATGAATTTGAAGTTAGAGATATTAAAAAAGTGTGTCTGTGTATTTGTGTATACGTGTTAGAAGTTATGCTTCTTTGGAAAGCTAAATTGCTGACTGTACCGATGTGCGCATGGTAAAAATTACTTTTATCATTTTTCCCTGACGCGCCAAAAGTAATAAAACTTGCCATAAAGAAAAATGTTCTTTCTAACACTTGCATTGTCGTCGTTTTTACTGTAGAATTTTGGATATGAGAATTTAAATTTTATTGGAAAAAGTTTCCACGCTTCTGGACCCAAAAAATCTTTTCCACTATATTTTTGTTATTAGTCAGTTAGGTGGTAAGTTATATTATTTTGTAAGATATTTTAGAACATCATTCAGTTTTGTATTGAGTTCTTATTTCTCGAATACTATTTGAATGTTACTTTTACATGTATTTATATAAATTACAACCATATTTGTTTACGTTTGACTGGTGAATCATAGAAATAAGAACAAGATTAGCCATTATAGATTACGTAACTGTTTGATAATGCCAATAGAGTGTACTTATTCAAATAAATTGATGGTATTTCACGTGCTATTAATGTATTAAATTATTCGTCCCCAACCAGACAAGAGGCGGGTTATTTTTAAGATATCCATAATGTATTTAGATCATTGATGAACAAAAATACCAAGATACACAGTCTGCGTCTCAAAACCGTCTGTATAAAAGAGGTGCATATGTCCAATCGTGCACTTTGTAAAGTTAAAATCATACGCGTAAGGACCACGGACTCTTTAAAATGACAGTTCAGCATGAAACCGTGAATGTTTTTGTAAATCAATGATTTGGATACATCATGTAATATCTGTGTAAGTTCATGTTGTTAGAATTTAATTGTTGTTTACTTGTCTATGTTATCTAGGTAAATATTTATGGTCTGAACAGGAAAATGTCTAGAAATAGAAGGACAGCTTGTTTTTGGAATTGCTGTGACGGTTGGTTAAAATACCATAAGTGACGGAACATTTTTTACGTATTGCTAAAGCCCAGCCTACACAGGGCACTTTAAATTAATCATGGCGCCCATTAGGTGCTGTGATCCATATCTGTTGCACTGATTGACGCATGGATAAAGCTCATCCAATAGCGGATTTTTTAATTTGCAATATAGCATTTCAGCCAAAATGGGCTGGCTCACATGAAAATCGCATACTGGTAGCTATACTGTCGCGTTTCGTGCGGTGTGTAACTGTAGCCCATTGATAGAAAGGACGGCAACACGTCGACATAACAACTATGAGTATGTCTGTCGTCAGTAGCTATCAAAAGGTTTTCATTACTACTGCCTCCTTTACTCGTTGATTTACAAGAACGATAGATACACGATTTCATACTGAACTATCATTCCAAATAGTCCTTGATTGTACATAAATATTTTTTTGCAAAGTCAATCTTACTCCCATGGTTTTAATTTGTTTTTACATAGTGCATAATTTAAAATTGTGCACTTATTTTATACGGAGTGTTTCGAGACGCTGACTGCCATCTTGGTATTTCTACAAATAAATATCTTTAGTACAAAAGTGTACTTTACTTGTAAGCGTGTATTCAATATTTTGTAAATACCTATACTAATTACATGTTCACGTCGTGGCGTTGGGTTTGAATGATCTTTCAATTTAGGCAATTTTGCGCAGGTGCTTTCAGAAGTATCGGGGAGAAGACTGCGTCTCTGTTTGAGAGGAAAAAGAAGGACGCTGAGCAGATCGCCCAGGAGAAGGCAGCGGAGGCCGCCCATGTGGTGGAGAACCAGGTGAAGAAGGCGGGGGAACTCGTCAGTGGAGCCGAGGGCAGTGCCAACGCGGCGGCAAATACAGGTGCATATTTAGTTTTATAGCTTTAAGGGGCAAGTGAACAAGCGGTGCTTTAGATGACCACCAAGGCTCATTAACATTGGCCCAAAGAGCACTAGATATTGAAAAACTGTACAACGACGGTATAGCCCTCATGTCAGAGTTACGTAAGCGAGACGCTACTCCATCTTTCTTGTTTGGTTTCGAGGATTTCCAAAAATAATATGTATATATTCTTGAAGTGTAGGAATGCAAAGTTTACAAAATTTGAGCCAATTATAATTTCAAATATTTCAATGAGTAATGGAACTGTAATTTAGAAGCACGGGTATAAAGGAATCTATAAATCCGTATTTATTTACTTTTTTTGTATAGTATAGCGAGGTAAACGAACATTGAAGCCTTTTGACGATTACCAACGCCCATAGACATTCGAGTTATTTTTATAATGCGTTTATCATGCAGAACGGCTACTCACAAACCGCGCGAACTGCGACGGCATAGCTGTCACTTTACGAGAGTGTCATGTGAGTGAGAGCTACCTGCCCGGTCAACTCGGCTGCAGTGCAGCATGGCACTACCTCTTATTCCTTATTACCTGTATTATTTATATGATGATAATCATTATATATAATAGTTGTTTAAAATTCATATATTACCTGTATTTCTAGCTTCCGGTGCCAAGGATGTGGCTGTGGATGTCCTGAACAAGGAGTTGGAGAAGGTGACCCTCGCTGCCGGCGAAGCCAAGGAAGCAGCAAACAGAGCGGTTGCCGATGGAAAGAAGGTCATAGATACCACTAAAGGTAAGACAAATTATACAACGTAATTTTTTTTATCTTTTATTTTTTTAATTATGATTTTATATTATTTGTTTCTTTTTTTTATTTTGTTTCGTTTTATTTTTATTTTTCCTATAGATACAATCGCTACCACAGTTGACAATACGAAGAAGGCTGCCGAGTCTGCCGTAAACACTGCTAAAGGTATGTTTCTTAACAAAAATATTGTAACACTCACAAATATTTATTTGCATGATACCAATTTTTCGAGCACTTTCCTGTCGGTTTTTTCTGTACAAGGTTATGATTCCTGTAGACAAAGTAGCAAAGTAGAAATCTATATAGCTAATTTTAAACGTTTTGCCCTCTATGTAGCGAAGATATATTTTATGTTTTTGAAATTATAGATGTTATTTCAAGTACAGTAGAGTCGACACAGAAAACAGCACAAAATGTTGTAGAAACCGGAAAATCGTACGCCACTTCCGCCAAAGGTAATTAGCGTAATTTAAATTTACTTACGATTAAAATGAAGATAATGTTTTAGTAGCAAATACAGTTAAGATCACAATAGATATTACTCAGGTACGACCGACTCAGTCTATATAATATAGGAAACTCGTATCCTTCCAGCGCAAAATGTACAATTCCACAACATATAGTAAATCGAAATTTTGAGAATTACTAACATTTGGGATTGTTAGCCTAAAATCCACTAAGGACTACCAATAGCAGCCTAAAAGCTAACGAAGAATAATAAAAAGTTAAAATTTTCGTAAAAAAAAGAATAAAAAGAACAATTATTGCGTTTGACAGTTGACACCTCGTGTCGTACACTAACGTGTCGTAATTATTGTATGTGTGCGTGCGCCGTAGGTGTGTATCGTTTTATTTATGTAAACTAATAGAATTCAAATAATATTCAAATGTTAGCGGTCTGTCTATCTGCTCTGTATAATCTTCGAAATTTCAAATGTGTCAATTGACACAATTCTTAAAAAATGTGATGTGATGTTTTTCTTCGTGTGTTACATTCTTAGATTAAAATTAGCATAACTTATTATTTTGTAGACACAGTAGCTAGCACTATGGAAGCTACACAAAGAACTGCACTATCTGCATTCGATACGACAAAGTCTTATGCTTCCTCAGCAACAGGTAGAGTAGCTAAAGTCATTAGCAGCTCACTTCAAAATTCAGTATTTGAAATATTCATCGTTGTCGACTTAGGCCTCGCCCATAGAGCGCCAAATGTCATAAGAAGCCTCACAAGTGTCAATTTAGGCCATAAAAACCACTCAATAATTTAACACTTTTAATATTTTAGACACTTGGTCAACTTCAATCCATAACAAAGTCGATAAATCCAAGAGTATAGCACAATCTACTGCTCTGGAAAAGAATATGTATACTTTGAACTTACAACGTATTGATAACCTCCCTTAACGCAACGCTCCGATGGTCCACTGCCTACTCACTAACCGCATGGAAGGCGACATTATGGTTGTCACTTTACAACGGTATCATTTGAGCAAGAGGTTCCTCCCAATTCCGATGGAATACAGCCTGGCACTATCTCTTACTAGTCAAATAACCATATCCATCGATAGATAGAATGATAAATATAATTCTTTCGTCATTTAACAAATGGAATGTTACTGTAGTAGATTTAAATAATGATAGAATTCGTAAATCTAAATCATTTTACAAGGCAGTCGTTGATGAATTTCTAAACGAGTTCAGTATCTAAACTATGACTGCATTTGTAGACGCAGTGGCCAGTGGTATTCAAAGTACTGTTGACACTGCTAAAAATAATGCACAATCTGCAGTAGACGCGAGTAAAACATACGCAGCTAACACTAAAGGTAACGTTAACAAGAAGAGCAACTGTGAATTATTGCACTAAAAAAGTATTTTATTTTACATTCTCTAACAAATAAGTAATAAAATACTAAAGTCTGTCATTTACATATGTATATTATTGTAGAGCTATATATTTAGTGAAGCGTGACGTGTTTGTGTTTTATAAATAATCTATAATCTTTTTTGCCTTAGTGGAAAATATCACATTTTGTAGATTTGTAGAATTAAAAAAAAAAATGTTTTATTTTGTTGGTTGATGTTCCTAACATACTGTTTTGTACTAATGCTTTAGAATCGGCACAAAACACAATGCAGAGTGCTATGGATACTTCAAAAGCTTATGCATTTTCAGCTTTTGATGTTGGAAAATCTTATTTTGACGGCGCTAAAGGTATGCTCGTAACAGATTGCTTTGTGTTTTTATTTCGATGACTACATTTTAATGCGTTTCTTACAACTTGTAGAGACTATAGCGAACACTATAGAAAACACAAAAACATCTGCACAAAACACTATTGAAAGTGGAAAGTCGTATGTGGAATCAGCAAAAGGTAAAAAATCTCTTCAACAGATAAATTACTATAATACAATGTGCATAAAATGTCAATACCTATTTCAATACG
>JAFELO010002138.1:147917-238934 GCA_017140195.1 Eumaeus atala
ATTTCCATTATTCGTACATTTTTAGATTCAGTAGCAAACACCATCCAAAGCACTATAAATATATCAAAAAACGTTGCTGGTTCCGTGTATGATAAAAGTTCGTCGCTCGTAGCTGGCGCTAAAGGTAAATTTACTATTAGTATTACTATGTTGTTTGGGGTTTTTTTCTTCCGATTTTTGTAGGTTGTGACATAAACATGCTACATGGAAAACATTATTAACATATAAATCATTATCAACCGACTACTAATTTGCAATTTGGCAACATCGTTTGGCTCTAACATGTATCTGAATTCCAAATAGTTACTGTTACTGGATTCCAAATCAGTATCATATCATTGAAACGCTAAGTATTTTCCCCCTACTTTCATAACCATATCAAAAGTAATCAACAACAAGAAACAAGAAGTTAGACCTGCATATTTAAGAGCCGGTAATAATTTTAATTAATATAGCTCTATAAAATTCTATTACCTACATTAACATCGTCATCCATACGCTTCTGCTGAATATAATGAATATATATGAAATATTTTATATCTCAGATCAGACGGAGTTTCTATAAAGTAGCCGAGGCATCGCTCTATTGTCGATGGACGAGGGAGTAATTTTGCACCAAACATAATTTCGAGACTTTCGCTTATCTTCTTCACACTGCTTAATCATTTGTGTTTAGCATCAGTAGCGAAAAAAAAATACACAGCACAATTGATGCGACGCTAAATATAGCTGGTGATGTATATGAAAAATATATAATCGATATGCGTTACTGAAATTTTTGGAATCAGGATTTTATTTACAGCTAAACGCCTGCTGCTTATTGGAATATTATTCATGTTTGAGATTCCCTTTTTTTTAAATATCCAAAAATAATAATTTGCACATTTTAAGATTCAGTATCGAATACTGTACAAAGCACAGTAGATACAACAAAGAACGTAGCGGACAATGTATATGAAAAAAGTTCTTCCTTAATTACTGGTGCTAAAGGTAAAACCACATCGTTTAATTTACATTGACACATTCAATAATAATGTTTTTTTTTTGCATTGACATCTTCAATACCTTTTACATTGACTCGCGCACTTGTAGATTCAGTAGTGAATACTGTAGAAAGCACAGTAGATACAACAAAGAACGTAGCAAGCACTGTATATGATAAAAGTTCTTTGCTGATCACTGGTGCGAAAGGTAAAATCACATTGTTTCAATGCTTTAACATATTATATTTTTTAAGTTTGTATGCTTTCGCAAAGTAGTGTTATAATTAAATATATATTAACTTGCACATTTTTTAGATTCAGTAGCGAATACCGTACAGAGCACTGTAGACACAACAAAGAACGTAGTGGGTACTGTGTATGATAAAAGTGCTTCACTGATCGCTGGCGCTAGAGGTAAAATCACACTCCATAAAGCTTTGGCTGGTTCGTGTCGTTATTTTATAATTTTATAATAAATGGGCCATTTCTAGATTCAGTAACAAATACTGTTCAAAGCACAGTAGATACAACAAAGGATGTAGCAGACAGTGTATATGATAAAAGTTCTTCACTAATCGCTGGTGCTAAAGGTAAAATCATGTCGCTAGAATTCTTTGCCGCGTTATGTTGTTATTGTCATATATTGATTTATAGATTTCGCATTTTTAGATTCAGTATCGAATACTTTACAAAGCACAGTAGATACAACAAAGAACGTAGCGGGCACTGTATATGATAAAAGTTCTTCACTGGTCACTGGTGCTAAAGGTAAAGTCGCATTGTTCAAATGCATTGTCTCATTCAATTTTTTGTTGGAATTGTATTTACTATCAAAATTGCACATTTTTAGATTCAGTAGCGAATACTGTACAAAGCACAGTAGATACAACAAAGAACGTAGCTGGTACTGTATACGATAAAAGTTTTTCACTAATCACCGGTGCTAAAGGTAATTGTCATATTATTTTACTATATATCATTTCTTTTGTAGACAAAGTATCCGACACAGTTAAGGGCACCGTAGGTACCACTAAGAATATCTCTGATAATATTTATGATAACCAGTACTAAAGGTAACAGTATTCTTCAAGACGTCGAAGCTGTGGTCATTACTAGAATTTATATAATTGAATATCGATTTCTACAAAAAATGCTACTATTGTAATTCAATTGTCAAAAGTGTAGAATATCTAGCTATATTTTTAACCTTTTCTCTTCCTTTCTTTATATTTTGCTTTATTGTCAATAATCTCTTGTGGTGCACATGCTTTCCTGTTCTTACTTTATCTTTGCACTTATAGATACATTAACTTCTTCGGTGGTGGATTCTGCAGATACAGCAGCGGATAAATCAGTTTCTATAGTAGACGAAGCCGAAGGTACACTCAATTTTACATGCATAATAGATTTAAGAATCTACGGCTGAGTGGGTCGCTTTATACTGATAAGATACTAAAAATGTGGCTGTGTTTTTCTATTTTTCTAGCCTTACTAATCAAATTTAGGATCGGGCTGGAAAACATCCATGTATATGTGTATGCTCTGGCGTTGGCACCTGAGCGGGAAATGGTAATGTCCTAACAATGAATCTTCTACTTTGTTACTTCCAATGTTCCAGATACAGGTTCAGTACCCGAAGGTAGTACGAGTAAAATCTTAACTATGTTATATTGTGTTGAAACATGTTTGTCTTGCATGAAATGTATTTACTTAGTTATATGAAGGTTTGACAATTTTTTTGTTCGTTTTTATTTAATTGTAACTTATGTGCGTATGAAGTTCTTCTGCAAAGAACCAAGACCTACTGTTGTTTTATGCTACGTAGTAATTATGTTACGCTTGAAAAGTGTAGTGTCTTTGTGTTGTTAAAATGTTTTTATACACTAAAACTATCTTTAGATAATTAACGTTATTTTTTTCACTTTAGTGACTATTGTAATAACATTAAATTTTAATGAGCCGATTTTTTTCTTCTACTTTTACCAGTGTTATGATTAGGTGGCATAGATCGAGCATATATTAACGTCGCCCGTCCACTTCTGAACACGGTCTGTGTTCTTAATAGACAATTTCGACTATCAACCAACCTCCTGCCGCAACTTTCTCTATAATTTGTGTTTGACTGTTGAAATATTCTTAAAGATCTGAAAATCAAAAAGCCATAGGCACCGTCCCATACACGAAACGAAAATTTTAATGTAAAACAGTTGAAACTGTTCAAATTGCGTTGCAAGTATATATTACTTACAAAAGTGTTTGTTGCAGACACATTCAACTCAACCCTGGACACGACGAAGAAGGCTGCAGAAGACGCCAAGGAGAAGGCGAGACTGGCGGCGGAGGCTGCTAAGGAAGAAGCCAGGAAGGCCGCAGATGCTGCTACGGAGGAGGCCAAAAGAGCTGCCAGTGAGTTGTAGTAAATATAATTCTCGACTTGGCGAGGATACTGCCATGCCACCAGCCACCAGAAATGTTCTATGTTAAAAGTGTAACTCGTAACATTGATAGTGTGGAATAGAATTGTGCATTTTATTCAAATTCGTTCTGCTTTGAGCGACTCCCGTCGTCAGAGTCGAAGACGAGGGCTTCCGCGGTCCTTCCGGTTCCTGGCCATTATAATAATATCTAAATAAGTTCAAATACTCTCAGGATGCATCTCTCCATCCTCCTGCGGGAGAATGGGGGGTCGGTACTTCAGACCCCAAACATAGGCTCGCTGGGAAGCGGATTCAGCAATCCGATGAAGCTTTATTGGGCTTGTCTTCGCTAACACAACAGGAGTTCAGGTCCGAAAAGAGAACGTTACTAACATTCATAAAAATGTTTGCAGACGTAGCCATGGAGGAATCTAAGAAGGCGGCGGAGAAGGCGGCGGCGGACGCCAGCAGCGCTGTCCACAGCACCGTCGACAACACGCTCAAGAGAGTGGAGAATGCCGCCGACCAGGGGCTGAAGAACGCCAGCAACGTCGTCGACGCCAAGATCAAGGACGCTGATAAATACCTGAGCGAGAAGCGGGACGCGGTGAGTTCTTGTGCGGAGTCAGTGGGAGGTGCCCTCCAGTAAGAGGCCAGAACGACCGTTGAGGTACCTCTCACTAACATTGATATCGCAAAAGCTATCTCGTTTCGTGGGGTTTATCATTTTTAATAGAACAATATGAAAACATTACAATTTTGGGAGTGCTTAATAATTATTTTTGTAGTATGGGGGACAAGCCAGCACTCTGAGCCTTTCAACAACTACCGACGCCCATCAACATTCACATAATTATGCCGATGCGCTGCCCTCGTTTTCACCTACCCCCATGGGCCACCGGCTACTCACAAACCGCACGAAACCCGACATAGTAACTGTCACTTTACCTTTACGCAGTCAAGTGATCGAGAGGTACCTCGCCGGTCGTGCCGGCCTAATTCCGTTACATAGGAGGATATAGTGTCCAGCACCATGCAAGGCATTACCTCCTCCTATGCATGGCACTACCTTTTACAATACTACCTAAGATTAATCAGTAAATTTGATTGCGCAATGGTTTCCTATTGATGAAATGGGTTTACCGCCAAATAACACTTCAAATTATTTATTTCGTTCAATATAACCATTCTAGCAATTATGTTTTGAAACATAAATGTTTTATAAAAAAGTATATCTGTCATCTTTGACTGTAAGGCTTAATGTTCTCTATTGAAGTAATGTCACTCTTTTTCTTTTTGGCGATGTGGAGGTCCTGATATATTTGTGATGGCTTATGCTGTCTGCCATCACCAAATCATGATGAAATAGTTTTTCTATATTCCGCCGGGAACCTACATATTCGTGTCACAATACACGAATGAATATTTCATAAAAAAGGAGGAGAAGTAGAGCACTTCTTTTCTTTCATCCTTTTTGTTTATTAAACACTATATTCTTGTAATATTAAGTAGTAAGTAGTATTAAGGACAATTCGTGAAAATTAGTGGTAATTAGTGACCTTCCAAGTTGCTGCCGGGAGGCACGGACAACTGCCAGATGACACTTCATACTCTTTACTAACCAATATCAAAAACTGATTTGATTCTATTGTTGTTCTTGTACTATTTTAAGTCCGTCCTGGATTTTGAATGTGGAAAGATCATCTTGAATAAATATATTTAAAAATCTAACTAAACCCTTATAGTCTCTTTGACCCACACTGGTTTAAAATTTCACACTGGAAATTAAATTACAACTCGCCGCCGCCGGTAATTGTAACTCTTAAGTGACAGTAAAATAACGATTACAATTAAGAATAGTCAAATCGCATGCTTTTACATGACTTGTAGTCAAATCACCGATATTTATATGACCACTAATACGACTAAGTAGGTATTTATATGGTTTACACGAAGCTCTAGCGCTTTTGGTTGAATAAAATGAGCGTAAGCAAATAAGTTAACGTTCCTACAACCTGTATAGCATTTGATGGCCAACAAAACCTCTACTCGACGTCTAAAATGTTAGTTGGGACACGTCGTCTGATCCACGACAGCACATTAGAAGACAGGATTTGATAAGACGTCGTGCCACTAGACGGTAATTAATTATCATGCAGATCACTTGAAGAAATTAGCGAGTAATTCGCTGTAGGCGTACATGTCTGTGTGTGTACACTTAGTGCGTACACTTAAGCTGTCATAAACAGAAAGAAACTATCCACTTCGTGTTAGAATTTCTGGCACGAGTAATACTTTTTAAGTATTTTTTTTTTTTTTAAATATTGTGTAGTTATTTCTGATTCTTCTGTCTTGAAGTTGATAGGGATAGTTTCTACTTTTTACATGTGCTGTGATCATTCCGAGTAGATGCAATCGCATAATGTTATTCTTAATATGTGCTTGTTTATGAAATTGCATATATATTTTAACCAGTCTAATGACCTTAAATTAAAAAAGTATAAGTTCTATCTTCAGCTATCGCTCCTGTAATCAATTATTTAAATAGATCCTTTAAATCCTCATTTCAGCTTCTAACCAACTTTTCAACTGCCGCTCACGACGGAGCGGAGGGCGCCACTGGACTCTTGAGCAAGGGACTGGCCGCTTTCCCCAAGTAAACTCCGCTGACGCTTCAGTCACACATATTTCTCTCGGGAAACTAGCAGACTGCTATTTTTATGAATATAAAATATATGTCGTACGGCATTTTGTTTTTTAAATATAATTACGCTTATATATAGTTGTATATATGTATTATCTGTTTAGTATAAATTATTCTTATACATGTTTTGGTAGTTTGTACAAACTGTTGAGTTTCCCGATGCTTTCTCATTGTTGTTAAAATAAGAAGTCTCTTAAAAAACTTTAAATTTGTTTTGTTTTATTCTGTGACACAGATAACACAATTATTTCACTACTCAAATATCTAGTTGTAAATAGATTTAAGTTATTTTTAAACACATTTATTGAGTTATTTGGGCATTTTAAAGCATTTTAATATTGCACAAACTCAGCTTGGCTTTACCGTCCATCGACTGCCTTTAACTACACTATTGTCGTTGTGTGCTAAATACTTGTAGTCGTTTATAAATTATTTAAAAATAAATGTCGTTCCTACATATAAAAATATTTTATATATTTTATAGAATAATTAAAAAAAAGAAATAATACAGAGTAAATTTTAAATATTTATAATAAATTGTATAGTATAAAATACAAATATACGAAATCAAAATATACACTTTGGAAAAATGTGGTACGACCGAAACAGGTATGTTAGATGTGGCATTTCTGTTCAACAACAGTTGCGAAAAATACAGGGCCTTGAATAAACAAACATCAATACAACTTAATTATTTATACTCTTTCTTTTTTTGTTTCATCTTATTGTAATTCTACAACTTTGTGATTTTAAGTGCAATAATACATATGTACTTGAATTGTCCTAAAATATCTTTTTTTTTGGTTTAAAATAAAAATGTTTTTTTCTAAAATCTTCAGCTATCAGTAAGGGATTTGTTTTTGTAATAGAAATATGTATAATTAAAGTTTACAGTCCGGATTTACATTTACATCAAAATAAATATTGTGAATTAGTTTTTGATTAATTGTAATTAGCATTAATTTGATTATGGATGCCTCAAAAGTAAGTCAACGTATTAAGTTTAACTGTGTATCTATTTATTCATGTCACCGTGTAATAAAATAAAAATGTATCGTTTTATTTTGTATTATTTAAAACAACCTACTTTTATGTCTTGACTCTCCTGGCAGTCTAGTGGTAAGTATGTTCAACCACAGACATGAGGCCCCTGGTTATAATCCCGAAACTAAACAATTGGGAACTTACAATTTTTTATAACACGTCAGGAAGTTGTTGGTGTTACACCCCACATCTCGGAGAGCACGTAAAGCCGTCGGTCCTGCGCCTGATTGCTCTCCGTTCGTGTCGGATTGCCGTCCCATCGGCTTAGATAGTGCATTAGTATGGGGCATGCACAGATGGCTCGTGTAAGGCCAAAAATCCTGCAGCAAGCCTTTGATAACCGTGCCTTCAGGTAACGTGCGTTGCAGGAACTTGTGGTCTATCCATATTTTTTTAATTAACGAAAAACAAAAAAAACGATAATCGTTATATTGATGTACCGATTTAATTATCCGGCGATTAAAAGATGTGACACATGTATGCTGTACGGAAAAATCTCGAACGCAATATGCGCATAACGAAGGCGCATACATGCTCAGTGCACTTCTTCTGCACTTCAGTTTTTTTTTCGGAGCGGAGCTGTGGAAGCGAAGAGAAGTCCAATACAGATTCATCGGATTGCTGTGAGTGCTTGTCTGGCGACTAGACTAGGTTTGGGTTCGAAAGAGGGACCGACCCCTATCAATGGCAGGACTACTTCTATTTCTGCTTCCACGGACGAGGCTGGCCATACATCTAACATTGCAGCACTCAAGTCTTGCAACGGAATGCTAAAGGCAATGCAATCAGCTTTCACTGAAATGAAAGACGAAATGTTCGAGTTCACGCACTCCCTAAACACGCACTCTACGACCGAGGAAATTCTCCATTTTCGAAAAGATATCAATGATCTTCGACTAGAAGTCACCGACTTGCGGCAGGGGGTCGAGTCTAAGCAACAGGGTCTATATTTGCATGAATTACGGGTTTACACATTGAAACTACGGGTATCACTGAAGTGAACCATGAAAATCTCAGCCACGATAATATCAATAAAACTGGTGCCTTGCCCTGTTGTTGTAGTTTGCGCGGCGCGCAACCCGAGACCAGCTATTGCGCGCTGCACGCGTCCGCCGCGGTCTCACTACCGATGAAATAGAAGTTTTCGGAACGCTAGAAAAGTCTACGTAAATGAACATTTCATAAAAGAAAACATAATCCTGTTCGGCAAGGCCCGTACTGCCGGAAAAGAACTTAAGTTTAGGCAAGTGTGGACTTCCAACGGGGATGTCTTTATGAGAAGATCCAAAACTAGCTCGGTATTCCGCATCACCTCAAAAGCAGTACTTAAAAAACAGATACCGCAGTCCAAGAATACTATCATAATTAATTGGAAAAGTACTTTCCACCTCTTGTTACTGCGCTCATTATTTGTTCAATCGTAGAAAAACTATGTTCCACTACTCTATAAAAAAACTTTTTTACTCAACCTTTTTAAATTTTTCGAGTCTAGAACTTGTTACATTTTTCTACGAAATTACAGTTACTTCAGTTTATTTCGTATTGAAATTGTATTTGTTGAATTGTGTGTACACACACAATTAAATACATAATAAGAAGTGCTGTAATTTTTCTATTTCCAATTTTACATTTTATGTATCTTCACGAAATGCTGTATGCAGAAAAGGACATAAATATGGTTCGCAGCATTCAATCGACTCCTTGTCTCAGTGTGATCATAGACAAACCATCACCTTAAATACATTTATTATCAGTTAAACCACTCATCAAGCTCGTATCTATCACTGCAAAAATTACGCAACAATATTGGGACGTTATGCTACCACTTCGTAATTACCATGCCAATAATAAGGCATTACCTCCTTACAAAAAAAATTAATGACTACAACGTCAACACAATCATGAATACTATTTACCTTGGAAGCGATATTGACTCTGTCTTTAAATCGTTTCTGGTCATCGGGCTTAAACTAATCACGCTCAACACAAGAAGTATCAGTAAGAAACGTTAACGTATTAACTATTCTGTTACAACGATTAAAAATGGTACTTCCATTTTTGATGTCATTTTACTATTTTTATTATTAAACTTATTGAATGTAGATTAAGAGAAGCCAAATTCCTGGATTCACTTCTCATTTCACAACCAAGAACTTTAACCAAAATGGTGGTAGAATGGGTACCATAAAAGAAAGCTAATATGCATCCGCTACCGAGCTAGACATATCTGAAGCCAGTGGGCTTTTAGTAAACATTTCAAAATCCTTCGCCATAGTCGGAATCTACAGATCTATTTCTTTCAACTACAGATCATGCTTCATACTTTCATTAGATGCAGTATAAACAAATTTGGCAACCAAATCTTCTCTCATTATTACTAGCGACCTTAACATAGACATCCTCTCAGTCGATTATAGTAGTTACGATCCAACTGGATATCTCGATCCTTTAAGCCACATGGCCACCTATAATCGACAAACCCATCAGACTAAACGCCTGCTTTGATCAATTTTTTTTACAGCCAACATCATCAACAGCGCTAGGTGTCATCTGTGACGCGGACATAAACGATCACTACCCTGCTATTCTTGGATTATCTCAGATCACTCAAAATCGCTCCAAACCAAATCGTTATAAAACTGTAATCGTTTACTCCGGCTTACATAACACTTCGGAGAAAGAAGAATGGACATCGACATTAGGGCAAAACAGTGCCATGGTGCAATTCTGGTTTACTGCGATGTATTCTCCACCGAAACAGACTTAGTTTAGTCGCCCTTAAATCCACCAACGACGAGATGGCTCAATTTATTTTCAAAAGGTACAGAAATTTCTGCAATTTTAGAAACTGGACCATGTACACCAGCTAAAACGAAACTTACCAATTTTCTCTTAGGTCTGGACTATATTGAGACAGAGTGTTTAATCAAACCATAGTGTTTGTGTAAATCGCTTAGTCATACGTCCTTTTCTAATTTATTAGTTTTCAAATAATCCGATACACAATTATGTTATTATTGTAAATTTTATATAATAAACTAATATAGTAAAATAAATGAAATAATGTATGCTGTACGCTGAATTTTAATTGTATATTACGGCGGCCCAAGACACAAACTTAGCTTAGTTTGGGAGGCTTTATTTGAAATAAATTTGATTTCATTTGATTTACGAAATAGCTGCTTCTATATATAATAATACTTCTTGATGGCAATAAAATATACAATAAGCCCAAAAGTTCAGCATTCTACGGGTAAGCAGGGACTAACGGAAAGCACCACCATTGATCATCCGTTTAAGGGAGTTTACATAACTAACGCGCAAAAATATTTTATACCTGACCACTTTATTTTAATTATTAGTTTCAGCAAAAACAAAATTTTAATTATTAAATGTGACAAATGTGTATGAAATTTTAAATGTATTAGTAAATAATCGTAGAGTAAGGTAGGAATATCCAGTCTGTAATCCAGCCCCTATCCAACTGAGCTGTTAAGAAAAAATAATTGCCAGCAATACTGTATCTTTTAAGATCTCTGAAATGTAATTTCGAGAAATTTAAGAAGTAAAGCTGTCGTTGTCAAAACTTTAACGTCAGAAATATTTAGGAGTCAAGATAGAAGATATAAGAATTAAGAGTTAAGATATCTGAGGAGACTAATGAAATTTTTGAAATGATATAATGTCTGCTCTAACAAAGTTCAGTTCGTTCATAAAGTATGCCTTGTCTCCAACATCAATAAGATTTTTAAGTACCACCAAGCAATTAAATGTAAAAGAGTGTAAGTGTCAAAATCTATGTTATGTTAGGAAGTACGAAAATTGTTATAACCTAACATTTTTGTTTCCAGTGAGGGAACATAAAGAGGGTTCTACTTTGATTCTGGAGGGCGTGACAGTAAAATCTCCAAACACTGATTTGCTTGTAAGAGCAGAAAAAATTAAAGACTTAGCTCCTACTCTAGAAGGAGGAAATCCTTGTTATATGTGCGCGCTTCAACTGGATGTAAAACATACAGATGTTTTGATACTCAGTCAGTTTGTGAGATCAGATGGCTGTATGTTGCCGCGTAGGATAACGGGACTTTGTCATCGTCAACAGAAGAAAATAGGCAAAATGGTGTCAATGGCACAGAAGGCCGGTAAGTATTTTAAAATTCTGAATATACATGAAGAAATTATACTGAATATATAGTACAATACCTCTGGTGTTAGCAAGAATTGGAAAGGATGGCTTAAAGCAGGAAAAGTTGTCTATTTGACCTAGCTATGGGTTTATGGGTGTTGGTAGTCACCAGGGCTCTGACAGCATGCTGAGAGTAACCGTAAGCAGTGAAAGCTTAAGCAAATTTGAATTCGAAATTAATTTCCCTTACTATTACCTTTTTTTGTCCACTACATAATTTTAAGATTATTATATTTGCAGGTCTAATGATTAACTTGACTCCATCATATTGTCATAAGGACCCCAAGAAAAGAAGAGATTACAAAAAGTTCAACACATACTTTGATGAGAATACAATATTTATGAAACACATACCAAAACCTGTGGACAAGTGGAAGCGATGAGCAAAATGAAATACACTGTAGATAAATAGATTTAACTGTTATCTTTTGTTTTTTTAATTGTAAAACCCTTTTATTATTAATAAGATGATGATTGTATAAATTACTGATGAAATCAAATTGCTTGCGAACTGAAAGTCTTATACAATAGAATTTTTCTAATAGTGTTGCTATCTGAAAAAAACTATTAAAAGCGGTGGTACCATGGAGCATTAGCGCTAACAAGGTACCACTGCTCAGTGGTAACTATGTTTTCACATTTTATGCAGTGGTCTAGTGGTAGTTGTAGGCTCCTGGGTTTGAGTCCCTGGTTGGACCAAAATATTAATATGATTTTTCAGTTTCTAATAACACTCAAAGTTAGGAAGTTGGGAGTGTTACATACCTAAGTCTCTGGCAGCACTTGAAGCCATCGGCCTTGCATGAGATGTCTCTGCTCATAACGGATTGTCATCCCATGGGAATGAAGAATGAGGGAACAGTGAGTGCATCTACTTGTGATCTATATATCTGCGCAGTTGGCTAGTCTCAATAGTCTCTTAACTGAATTACGGCTAGGAGATTGTTATCTTTAGTATTATGTAGCTATCTATGAGTGTAATCAGTCACTTAAAAGGCTCCCACTATATATTTATCCTCTTATTTAGGTAGTGCAGCAGAGTTCGACTGCCGTGACATGATGAATTACCTCTTGCTCAGTGCTCATATAATGTCGCCGCACCGTATTAGTGTAGTTGTTAGTAGTGGGCCCCAGTTGCCCCTAGAGGAGAGATGAGAAGGCTTAGGAAAGTCTGCATAACAGTTACGTGGATATCTGTTAGTTAGTATTTGAATTAGTATGTTGGTCTGCGAGAAGATGTCAAATATTAACAGCCAAACAGTCAGTATATGGCAGCTCAATGTGTGGTAAATAAAACTCTTTAAAATGTGTTAATTTTCTTTATTCTGGCAGTGATTTAAGACATTTACATAAAAATTTAATCAAGTTTATTATTAAAAAATTCAGGCAATTGTAATTATTAACAATAGTATCTCATTATGAAACTATTGTAGACATACATGCAACAAAAACGTTCATAAGAAAGGTACATAGTGTTAAAGCTGCCCCTGAATCGGGTATCTCAGTGTTCATCGAATTACACATATATATGGACTCGATAAAGGCTACCATATGGTGATGGTGACTAATTTATTTATTTTTCTATTTTGCACAGTCTGCACTGAGTGCTATTTCAACTGGTAAATTAATATTGTAAATAATAGTTAACAGAGATGAGCTTCAACTGTTGAGGTAGTACTAGTACTTCACTTGTCTTGGAAGGTGCTAGAAATATCCGCTTTGTGCAGCTTAGTGGTTAGAGCTGCCGCTCTGTGGTTAAGAAATAAGAATTGTTCTTACGACAATCTTAATTATATATTAAAAGATTTATGCTTCATATGTAACACTTTATATAACTTAAATTTATACATAGCTGACACTCTTACTTCCACAGTTGTGGATTGAAATTGGAATATGTCGTGTTGTCTAGTGCTACCACTACGCAGCCTGTATCGAACACTATTGGAACTTTTGAGAAAACAACATTGCAAATAGTCTCTTGTGAATCTCAAAAAAGTCTCCTCATCAGAATCTCAAAATTCTCATTATTATATAACACTCAACCATTGAGTTATTTGGGTATTTATTTTAATAACGTTTTTCTCATTATTTACATTTGATAAATAACTAGTTTTTTATATTCAGTAAAATATGTTTTATTTCTACCAAGATAAAATTTACATGAAAGTATCTCTCGCCATGAGGGTTATGTATTCTCTTACTCACCCACATTTGTTAACAGCAAAACTTGAAGCTACGTTAGTGAACTATATAACACAACAATAGTAACAGGCTCGTACCCTAACAGACCGTTCTTCGGCGTAAATGATATTAATCAAATACAAAATCGGTTCAGTAATTTAATACACTTCTCCATATGTACATAGAATCTAGAAAGTTTTTGGTAACTCATCTGCCATGTCATTCACACGGCCAGCGGTCCCCGTTCACGTCCAGCTATCCAGTATAGCCAGCCAGTAGACCTCTGTGGATGTCCAGCATTTACCCGTGGACGACTAGCAGTGCCCTATGGGCGGGCGGCAGTACCGAGGGGGTGGGCCGCACAGGTGGTAGCGGACGTGACGTGGAATCTGGCGCTCATGTGCGAGCTCATCGAGCTGTGCCTCTTCGCAGGGGCAAGTTGAGGCACACGAGACACACCGCCTGGTCCGTTCTCAGCTGTAACACAATTGTGAACTTTAACAGACACATCTCATACGCCAGTAAATTGATGTGAATTTGTGACTATTTTTTGATCAACTGCAGAAAGCAGTTTTTGGCGCTAGAATGTGAGAGGCGGCAACATATCTAATATATCTGTGCTTGGTCGGTCCAATAAAAACAAATATGAATAGTTACCATAAGGCCAACTGAGGCTAGCGATGTCACGTACATCTAGATAGCTATTATACTTACAATTATACTGGGCGACATCTACTAGATACACCTACGTAACGGATATAACTGAATGTAATGCGACAGGATTCAGATATATTTTTTTTTGTATATCTCACTAAAGTTTATTTAAAGGAAAAACAAGATTTCCTACTCTATTTAAAAGATACAAGATATCCTACCTTCTTGACATTAGCAGGAATTTTAGGAGGGCCCTCCTTCACTTGTCTCCCCTCCGGATTCCTTTTCTTCTTCATATCTCCCTTGTCCATTTCGTTGTCGCTGTCCGTCCAACTCCCTAAGGAGTTGTCGTTTTCAAGTTCTTCTCTGCAGTTGGTGATGATACCCTTATCGTTCTGTTCGGTTAAGGTTCTGATCCAGCTGGTAGGAGTTTCTGATTCTTTAAAACATGGATATTCGCTGGATAATATTTGTGTGGGTAGCTTTGGAGGTACCCGGTCTCTGTAATTGTATTAATAATTAAATGTTTTAAAATTACTTACTAGAAATAGTATATACATGAAAAATATATAAAGGTATTGAATAACCGGATAGCTACATCCAAGCCTACCCTGAGATTTGCTTTCACACGGTGGTCGGAGGCTGCAGCACCACGGGCGCCCGGCGCACCTGCAGGGCACTCGGCGAGTAGCGTGAACTCACGACCGGCCCAGGCAGAGCACCCGGCGAGTAGCACGAGCTGATGAGTGGACCGGGGGACGCGTCCAGCGGCGCGCCCTGGTGCGTGCGCCCGCTGAGTGCTGACTGCATCTGATCCCGAGACGAGTAGACGGCATCAGCCGGCAACACAGTCTTTTCGCTGTAGACGCAACCATGGCTATTAGCGGCAACACGAAACATGTTATAGAGGAAGTAATTGATCTCATATTGCACCGGAGTATCAATTGACTGACGTTTTTAGACTGTAAATATCTGCATAACCGCATTAATGCCTGAGAATATGCAGATACTAATGATTGCATATTTCGTTGTGATTTAACGAAGTATCTCGGCTATGAGCGCCATCTAGCTGAGAGTTAGTAAGAACCTATCCAAATAAAATCTAAATTTTAAAGTGATCCTTTTACAATATTTTTCTTTATTTAAGGTACGATCGTTGGAATATAAAGACTGCATGTTGAGACTCACCTGTCTAACTCCTCAGTCTTGTATTCAACACTTTCTGTAAACAAGACAAAAGTAATACGTATACAACATTTCCAGCTTTCCATGTTAATTACTACTTTTTTATTGCATTATATCTCAAAATAGCTGCTGGATCAGCCGTTAAAACTCTTTAGCCAAGTAGGACCAACCTCGTCTTCGGCGACAGCGTAGGATGAAGCAGAGGACCAGGACCAACAAGGCTGCGAGGACCAGTGCTGCGGCGATTAATGGTGCCACGTGCGCTGTCTCTGTTAGCGAAAAATTATCTGCGTGAAGAAATCAGTTACTTTATATAAGGAAAAGAAAACAAAATATAAGAAGTAAAAAATTGAACACCAATAATGAATATATGAGTATATAGCCCCATAATAAGCAGCAGGTTACAGGCTGCAGCACCCGGTAGCGCCCTGTCGCATGTGCTGTAGTGGGTACTGACCGTACACAGAGAGCGTGACTGCGTGAGTAGAGAAGCCTCTCTCGTACTCGACGTCGAGCGTGTACACGCGCACGTCCGACAGACTCACGTCGCTCAGCAGCAGCGTGTAGCGGTAGCAGCCGTCGATGGTTGCAGGCTGTAGCGCCCTGTCGCATGTGCTGTAGTGGGTACTGACCGTACACAGAGAGCGTGACTGCGTGAGTAGAGAAGCCTCTCTCGTACTCGACGTCGAGCGTGTACACGCGCACGTCCGACAGACTCACGTCGCTCAGCAGCAGCGTGTAGCGGTAGCAGCCGTCGATGGTTGCAGGCTCTAGCGCCCTGTCGCATGGGCTGTAGTGGGTACTGACCGTGCACAGTGAGCGTGACTGCGTGAGTAGAGAAGCCTCTCTCGTTCTCGACGTCGAGCGTGTACACGCGCGCGTCCGACAGACTCACGTCGCTCAGCAGCAGCGTGTAGCGGTAGCAGCCGTCGATGGTTACAGGTTCTAGCGCCTGGTAGCGACCTGCCACATGTGCCAGCATTATTTAACATCCTGATGCTTTTATTTTATTCCACAAATTAATAGTAGTCGCATGATGCAAATAAAGCTCGAATATGTACCTCAAATGCCGAGAAATATACAAACTTTAAGGCTAGCTGGGGTGAGTGATGATAGTTGAAACGTAAATCATATTCTCACATCGAATTCTACAGCCATCTTAGGTTTTTGATATCCAACAGCAAAATATAAAATAAAATAAAGAATTAGTTAGTTTAGATATCTTTCATAATTACGTCAATTATTTCGTCGATTTTTTTTGCAGCAGACCGACCCGTGTATCCTACACGGGTCGGTCTGCTGCAAATAAATTTGCCAAATTTAAATATCACTCCACCGCAAAGCGGCGAAATTTTTTATACTACCTACTTTATTTTTTTATACTAATTTTTTAATACTAATAGATTTTAGATTTGTTTTGATTTGAGTTGCAACGTCTAGTAGTGTAGTCCTGTGTAATACAAGACGTCCGTTTTGAGGAAATTTGAGGATTGCTCTTACCGTTATGTGACGGCACCCTCAAACTGCGGCTGCCCCAACGCCAGGCGGCTCGCTGCGGCGGCGGGTGGGCGCACACCGCCGCCGCTATCCGCACTTCTCCCCCGCGCCAGCCAACCGCCGCGCCCGTCTCCGCGCCCACCGGCGGGCCCATCACGTTCAGAGTTATGCCCTGCGACTGATGCCTCCTGGGAATGTACATAATTTTAAAATAGGTGTAGCGCTATGCCTCGGATAGTTCAGAAGCTATTGCGGCTGTTTGCCGTCCAAACTACAATATAATATGAAGGCGATATGATTATGGTTTGGGTGAATTTGAGGTAGATGGCGTTGTAAGAAATTAGATTATGGTAGATTTTTAACCAAAAACAATTAAAATCCTCTAAGACTCTAGCGTCGATAGATATTTAATTTCACCCTACGACGAGTGTTACGCACCGCTCTTGAAGGCCGATGTTGTTGATGGCAACGCAGGTGTAGCGTCCGCGCTGTGTGTAGGACACGTTGTGCAGCAGCAGCTGAGGAGTGGTTGAAATGTGGTAGCCCTCCTCGAGGAGCGTGGACGACGGGCTCGGTCTGAATACAGGGAATTTAGTCATACATAAAAGGAACACGCTGAATACCTTCAAGAATTGGCCACAAAGATAATCTGGCAAACAATTTTTAAATTTTAAATAAAGAACTCTTTGTTCATCAAGTTCACATTTCTTTTGCTTTTACGAATTGCTGGCAATTTAACAAGTTAGTGTTGTGCATTTTTTACAGTATTATAGCTTTTTAAGGTTTAAATTAGATTAAATTACATGAATGCTTAGGACTTTTTTCATAATTCTTTGTACGTATTAAAGTTATTACGCAATTGTCAATCTAGTTGTATAGATGTTCCCAACAACTTATTCCTATGATCAAATGGTTTTTTCTAATGCAAAACGTCATGCCGTGGGCCGCAGTTCATAGCTGGTTTAAATGTGAACGAAGTAGTGTGGATAAAGTTATTTGGCACGATCTGATAGTATTCTTATGTGACATGGACAGTCCCCGCACCGAACTTGTATATACACAACTTTTACAATACGGAGAGAAAGTTTGGCCAACTCCATTCTTGGTAAGGTCGATTTTTTACCAAGAAAGTCCTGTGGGATCTACTGATAACATACTTGTCGATGTTTAAATAGAAACAGAGTCATGTCATGTACGATATTTGATTTGCCGCGATCAACTCGACCATGAGTAGCGATCGCTCGGAAGGAAGAAAGTATAGATAGGAAAGGGAAAACATAGGAGTTATGACTGAGCCCCACCATGGTTCAAGCCCTGTCGTGGGGGTAGGGCTCCGTAGCTTGGGCGAAGTCAATTGAACCGAGGAGGCAGATTTGTGGAGGTGGCGTTGGTCCCATAGGGGCTGAGTAGCCGTCGAGTGGCATGTGGGGCCGCAATGATGTGGGGATGCGAGTCCCACACACCACTCGACCCCACCCAGGGCCAGGGAAGGCGCGTAAATGCGTTTCCCCGCGTCAACAAAAAAGGCAGTTACAACTTAGGCGGCGGCCGAGACTGGGCGCACCATCCTTTTAAAGCAAGCTCCACTGCGTGCGCACTGCGTGCGCGCTGCGTGCGCTCAGCGCGAGAGCCGAGCAAGGAGATTTGTTCAACTGGTCATTGCATGACTTCAAAAGGGCAGAATATTATTTACTTTGTATGTTTTAACGGATGGATATTTTGTCTTAGTTTTAAGCTTTTTTTATTGTATAGGTGGACAAACGAACAATCGGAGCCTTTCAACGACTACCGACGCCCGTGAACATCAGCATAATTATGCCGGTGCGTTGCCCTCCTTTCCACCTCCCCACAATGGGCCACCGGCAGCTCACAAACCACACGAGACACGAGATCGTGGGTGTCACTTTAATGCGGTATCAAGTAGTGAGCGAGAGGTACCTCCCCGGTCGTGCCAGCCCAATTCCGTTGCATAGAAGGATGTAGTGCAATGCACCATGCCTGTCACTACCACCTCGTATGCAGCATGGCACTGCCTCTTACAAAAATATATGAGAGAGGTTAGTTTTGCTTGTCTATTGTAATAGGTGTAAGTTCCTGTTAGACCCAACAAGAATATAAATAAATAAATGAGATACTCACATATGGTACCACACATATGAAGGTGGCGGGTTCCCGTCAGCCCGGCAGTCCAGCATCACCTGGGAGAACAAGTTGGCATCCACCACCGGGCTGGGACCCACCCACGTCACTCTGGGAGGATCTGCAAATTAATAAATCTGTAGGTGCAATGGTCCCTCGAAGCAATTCATTCTCAAAGTAAAATCCGGTCTGGTGAGTGCGAAGATGTGTAGTTGTTGATTATAAACTCAAATATGTAACATAGCCTTTTCACCACTACCGATTTTCATAAACATGCACATAATTACTATGCCGATGCGTTGTCCACCTTTGCCTCCCCCAATGGGCCAAAATTTGTGCTGGAAACATCACATTTCTGTTTCCAAGTCAACATGAGGCGTAGTTACCGCCAATACGAAGTATTTAAATGTAGCTTGTGCTACCTTCAGGTTTAAGTGATATTGCCTCAAACTATTTTTTTAATTGCCTTAGATTGGTTTTTCAGATCTAAGGGACTATCATTATCATTATCATCGTCATGATCGTCATCAGCAGGACGACGCCCACTGCTGGACATATCCCTCCCCCACACAGCGCCACAGGTCACGGGCACGAGCCACTTGCATCCAGCGGCACCCCGCCAGCTTAAACAAGTCGTAGGTCTGGTAAAATAATAATATCTGTGGTCTTATCACCACGTTATCACGTAACTCGCCTGTTATTAGGTACCATAAGGACTAGGCGGGATTCGAACCCGCGTTCTCTCGCGTAACGCGCTCAGCACACCCGCTTACGTTACCACCGACAAACGGTTGACAAAAATAAATAAAGAGTGTACTCTTACATTTGACATCAATTTCCATTTTCACCGCCTCTGAGGTGCCCAGCGAGTTCCGCGCCTGACACCCGTAGATCCCTGAAGCATCACCACAAGTGACAATCTCAACAATTATTGCCCGTCTATGATTCTTTAACAAAAGAGTTACGTCACGACGCGGACACCTATTTCTTTATTCCTTCCGCAAGAGCAATTCTCCTTATAGCTTTCGCTTCTACTTTTCCCGATGTTTCTTTGGCGTCATGTCGCTTATGTAGCCTTAAATTTTCCTTCGGCTATTTCCTGCCACTAACAAACTTTGAATCACCTGAGATATGAGTAATACCAACATGCAGGTATAGGGATTAACGATAAAAACTAAAGCCATCTTAACATTTAATATGAAGCACAGGTGACAACTCGTGGCAGCTATGCCAGTGCTACATGTAGCATGTTTGCTGATGCTACGAACATGGCAGCTACGCTACTGCTACGTATTATTGCATGTTTGTTGACGCAACGAACGTAGCAGATACGCTGCTGCTACGTATTGCATGTTTACTGACGAAGCGAACGTGGCAGCTACGCTAGTGCTACGTATAGTATATTTGCTGACGCAACGAATGTGATAGTAATGCAATTGCTACATGTATGTATGTTTGCTTACGCAAACTCATAAGTGATATTTTCCCCTGCCTATCACAATCGTGAAGATTTTGCTATATACCTGAGTCATTTCTGTTGACAGGTGCGCGGATCAATTTGGGCCCGTTGGTGCCCACGACCAGTCCGTCCTTCGTCCACCACACGTACGGCGCGGGGTTGCCAAAGGCGCGGCACTCCAGGGACAGGGCGCTGGAGCCCTCCTCCAGACTGGCGAGAGAACTGGAGTCCTCTCCTGTGATAGTTACCTCTGGTACGACTGTGATATAAATTTTACATTATGTCCAGAAAAGGAAGGAACGTAAGATACTCACAGGTAGCAGAAGTTTGTTAGCTTAACAAATTATACAATATGTAATCTGTCAGTTTGGAGTTTATCTTTCTTTCGAAAGTTTATGTGCATCGCCTTAAAACTACCCCGGTACTTACTATAAGGTAGTTTTACAATTCAGAGTTATCACACAGCAAAATTCAACCTATTTAGATGATCCGCTTAAGAGCTATTAAGATACAAACAAACTTGCATACACACGCTCAAATTCCCTTGTTTCTTGCGTTGGATGTTAAAAAGCCATTGGCAGTACTTACAGGTAACGTCTAGGATAGTGTAGGAGTCTTTGTAGTAGGGGGTCGGGAAGGAGGGGTGGTGCGCCCTGCAGCTCAGCCGTCTGCCGTGCGCCGCTCGCGTGGCGCCCAGCTCCAGCACTGAACGCGCTGCCCATACGCGTGGGCGCTCCACCTCCGACGCGTTCGTCTGACTCCACGCTGCCAGCCTTTCATTTTCTGTACCGATTTGTCATAATCATCATACTTGGTCGCATACGTCAAAAGACTTGCACAGGTTGAGCTAAGGCAGAGGCATAGTATTATCATTATTCTTTGTCCTACTTTAATTACTCCGATTCCAAAGGGAAAAGGACTCTTTAAATCGTAGTATCTGAACATAAGTACTATAGAACCCCACGGCAAGTCTTACCCAAGTACCACTCGATGTACGCCGGCGGGTTCCCGTATCGCGCCTCACACACGACGGTGGCGCGTGCGCCAGCCGCCACGGTGATGTTCTGTCCCGACATCAGGTGCGAGCCGTTGAACAGGATCCGCGGCGTCTGCGGCGGCACGCGCACCGCCAGCGCTGCCGGGGGACTCGACAGCGCGTCCTGGAAACGAAAGGGATATACCTAATTGCCATGAAAGGACGACAGTGTCCAAATTGCATCTGTTTCAACTTAAGGCTATCCAGAGATGGGATGATCTAGTTATGTAGAGACTGAATAAGCTTAAAATGACTTCGGAACGGGGCTTGTGGATTATGTTGAAAATGCTTGCTTTTATACGAATACTACACTGGTATATAACAATATCGAGCTTATTTCTGAGGGACATCTTATTTCTAGCATTTATGAAATAATAAAGATAGAATATAAAATAAATAATAAAATAATATATATTAATAATAATGATAGTATTTTTTTAAACGTTGTGATAAATATAAAAAAATTGGCTGTAACATCAGACCCACATTATAAGGCTTAAGTGTCATTTGAAAAAAAAAAACATTGTAAGGATACTGGTGTTGCACTGGAATAGTCTGCCACTATTATTGTGATCATTAAAATAAGGTACGTGACACAGGCGTGAATTAATTCATAAAATACATAAATGTGTTGTTAGTTATTACCAGTAGATAGATAGGCTGGCTTCCAGCACTTAGTGGCGAATATCTAAAACAACCCCGAAATGCTGCAGTTTAACGAGATAGTCCTGTCGTCCAAAGCGGTGTTGGCGACTACATTCTAGTGGATGTTACTCGGCGGTGATCGCTTTGCCCTGAGGGCGGACGCCAGCGCAGAAGACGTATCCATTTCATCCGAAGCGGTTGATGGACCTGCGTTCGGGAAGATGTCTCGACTGAAAGTGCTTGCACGTTCGAAAGTACCTGCACATCGTAGTTGCTGGCGGTGACCTGGTACTGCCACTGGCCGTCGTCCAGCTGTAGCGTGGCGGCGCGAACCCAGATGGAGCAGTCGCTTGCCACGGAACTGCTTCCGCCCACTCGTATTTACCTGCACATCGTAGTTGCTGGCGGTGACCTGGCACTGCCACTGGCCGTCATCAAGCTGTAGCGTGGCGGCGCGCATTCAAATAGATTAGTCTCCCGCCACGGAACTGCTTCCGCCCACTCGTATTTACCTGCACATCGTAGTTGCTGGCGGTGACCTGGCACTGCCACTGGCCGTCGTCCAGCTGTAGCGTAGCGGCGCGCACCCAGATGGAGCAGTCGCCTGCCACGGAACTCCCTTCGTTCGCCCACTCATATTTACCGCGGTACATCCCCACTGGCTGGAAATGAGAAAAAAAGTATAAGTAAGGAAAGGTCCACTGATTGCCGAAAACAGCTAGGCTTCAACTAATTAGTTGAAGCCCAGGTGTTTTCGGCAATTAACCAACATTTAATAGCCACAAATTTCTTCTAACTAATATAATTGAATTGGCAGCATTTGAAGTCAGTTCAGACTTTCATAACAAAGAGTGGACTATACTCGCAAAGTCTGTCATTTAATTTCGACCCGTTTCTACAGCATTCAATATTCATGGTATTTTGACGGTAAGCTTGTTGTGACGGTAATTCCAATTTTCCCCCCTCGGCAGAGAAAATTGCAACTAGCCAGCAAGCCGGTAGCTGGCGCGGAGGTCAGAAGCAGGGGGAGGGGATTAGAAGTATTTGTTTATAACAATAATCGTATTATATCAGAGGCGGTATAATAAAAGCCGTCAAATATGTATTAAGGCACGCAAAGTGGAGGGCTCCGTGACATTTTCTTATAGATCAATCTACGATAGCGGCTTCCGTAGCTGTGAAAACACCCATAATTCTCTCTATTACATGTTAACTGATGTAATGGGTTTTGCTTGCTGCATATTAACTTCAAATCGACACGATTGGAGAGAGATTCTTTGAAAATAAAGCCATTTGCTCGCCATAACTTCACGTGGGTATTATGTGCGCGGCACTACCTCGGCCTCCTTATACTCAGGACCGGCCATCGCTGCGGTGGAGCCAAATCGGACTGGCATGATCGGGGAGGTACCTCTCGCTCACATGATACCGCCTTAGTAGTGCATATGGAGGGGATAGGGGGCGGAGGGATAAAAACAAGATTTGATTTTAGTCATTTGAGACTGACGTTAGAAGTAAGTACGGCCGACCACGGTTTTTTATACATACCACGGTACCCTAAAAAGGATCTTATTAAAAATGGAAGCAAAGCCGCTCAGGGATTGGCTATCAGAAATTCTTAAAGGTTTGTTTTTTCCCAATTTAACAGAGCCACATTTTTCGTAGGTTTCTTTATAAATGATAATCATAAATTCCCTCTGAGACTTTACTGGGGGCGAAAAAGATGTTTGCGTTTATTAGAGTAAAGAAGTTTTTTTAACCTTACAGTTACCTATACGGAAGTTCTTCATAGTGCATAGACGTAGGCTGCGCTATATATTGTCTTGTCGCTTTTATCTGATACAGCTGCTACTGCCACTCGTTTTTAGGCTTCCGTACCCGTATGGCATGTCACTTCCAAGCACTGAGCAGATCACGCTTGAGAGTGAGAGTCCTGTTCCTGCCAGAGCCGCTACCAAATCATGGCGTTGCGCGGTCCATCTTGGCCACACCACGTTCACCGCCCTCGGGTTCCGTCTATTGTTAGCTCTCACGTGTACTGAACAGCAGTTCCGTACAGTGCGGGTTCTTACTGTAATTGCTGTCGGATCGACATCACTAATTGCAGAGCAGTGTCCGCTGGCGCACTCGCTAAGATGCTGCTCATTATGAAAGCGGTTTCCGGTTCTAATCCGTAGTACTCCTTCATGTAACCACGAAGTCTAGTGTGCCAGTTTGGTTGTGGAGTCTCACGATTAGGAAGATGGATTGGCCGACCATTGATGAGGTGGGAAAGTTTCCGTGCATTAGCCAGTCCGAGTGGAATGTTTCTCTTATAGTATAGGGGGTGAATCGAGCAACCGGAGCCCTTCTACGACAACCGACGCCCATGAACATCAGCATAATTACTATGCCCATACGTTACCCCCCTTTTCACCTCCCCCCCCCAATGGGCCACCGGATACTTACAAACCGCACGAAACGTGACACGTCGAAGTCACTTTACATCGGTATCAAGTGAGCGAGAGGTACCTCCCCGGTCATGCCGGCCCAACAATGAAAGTAGAAGGAGATCGCCTGTGGTATTGATTAAAATGGTATGTAAACAGAAGTTGATATAAATTTACTATAGTGTTTATAATAATAATTCAGTAAGAAGTAGTGCCATGCGGCATTGCAACGGAAGTGGGCCGGTGCGACCGGGGAGGTACCCCTCGCTCATATAATACCGCCGTAAGCTAACAGCTATATTATCGCGTACTGTTTGTGTACCGAAGGAAAATAATAGACCTTGTCGTCTCTATCCCTTTGGGAATAATTTATTTATCTAACGGAGACATACACACACACATACATAGAATATTGTAGAAAGAGTTACAAACAGAAAGTTGTAAATGTTACAAGAATAATTCCGTAACAGGTTTAAAGTATTGCCGTATGAAAGGTCCATATTTATCAAGCTGTTTTTGAGTCCGTGTCCGATAGGATACGTAGCACATGAGGCACAGGGACGTAAGTAAGGCGATTCCTAAAATTTTTTTTCAACATAACATCTCAACATGGCTGAGCATTTTTAAATGAAGAAAGAAATTCTCCTTCCATTGAATTTGAAAAAGGCTAAGAAAGGTACGTAGTAAATGTACATAGTAAATGTAATGTACGTGGTAAATGTACGTAGTAAAAGTACATACTAAATGTACGTAGTAAGTGTACGTAGTAAATGTACGTAGTAAATGTACGTAGTAAATGTACGTAGTAAATGTACGTAGTAAATGTACGTAGTAAATGTACGTAGTAAATGTACGTAGTAAATTTACGTAGTATGTAGTAAGGTAAGTAAGGAACGTCGTGTTGATTTTTTTCTAGTTTGTAAAAGGACAACTGGCCTACTGGAAGGCATGAGGAAAGGAGGGCAAAACCTCGGCTTAGTAATTGTGCAGATGTCTATGGGCGCCGGTAGTCACAAAAAGGCTCGGAGTGCACGTTTCCCTCCCTATAAATCCTATAATTTGATGATCGGCTTGCTCAGTTGGTGACGTGGCGGTTAGCCCGTGTATTACGTCAGAGGTCGCGGGTTCTAATCCCGCCTAGGTCTTGGATGTTTATACATGTATTTCTATAATCAAAATCTTAAATATATAAAATTACTTAAATTTATAAATACATTGTGTAAGTATATGTATCCGTTGCCTAGTAGTACTACTAGTAGTAGTACCTGTAACGCAAGTCCTTACGGTACCTACCACAGAGCTAGGCTGGCGTGGTCCACAGATATTATTATTATTATTATTATCATAGAACTCTGCACCAGTATACATTAATAGGTAACTATCTATCGAACTACCTACCCAGCGGTGGTTCTCGATTCTCAGGTACAAAAAATTATATCGATGCTTCGCAAACACAAAGACGGCTACGGCGTAGTGATTTGTGCAGCGCACAATACATACCGCACGACTGCGCAATTAATTGCTTTCTAAGTTATTGTGGCGCTGTATGAGTCGCTTGTGCGGCCAATAATAATTGATCACTACGGCGTAGGCGGACCACGCGCTCCGATCACACGAGACAAGTCCCGTAGTAAATACTTGTTGCACTACTGGCGCCAATTTACCGCTCAAAAAAAATCACTCTTTATTATAAGAACTTTGGAAGTCCTTCCGTCATCATGTCGGTTTTAAGGTGGCCGAAACGTCGGAAATATAAACAGTGTTTAGTTGATTGAACGTCCTGTCTCTTCTTGATAGAAATTCATGATAACACTTGAAACTTCATATTTCAACAAATATTTAAGTTCAGTATACATTTACGACCGGTATCGATTAATTATCATCAGGTAATAAAGTTTATTTATTTATTCAAGTGTTAAAAAGTGTTTAATTTTTTTTAAAAAGTGTTTTGTACACGATACATTCAATTTGACGGTGATATAATCAGCTTAACTTGATAATATTAATAAAGGACTTGCTTAATTTGTGAGCATGGGAGGGACGTGCTAAATAAGTTTATTATGCAGTTTTAAAAGACTTGAAATTAAAACCAATGTAACTAATAAATTAAGGGTATGTTATAAAAAACTAATTTACATTATGATTGATTTTATTAGGGGTGGCATACGGCGGAAACAAATATTAACATAATATAGAAACGGAAGCGTGTAAAATTTTTTCATGTTCAAGCTTTATACAAAGTAAAGAAAATCCACGGACTTTAGAATCTTAATTAGTTTCACATTACTCGTTCAACACGGGTTAAATATATTGTATGGGTTAGTAAGGTATTTTTTTTATTTATACAGGAAAGCATAGTGCCCTCTTACTAAAATCTATCATAACTTTGCTTCATTAATTATTATTATTTATAAAAAATAACGAGTTTAGGCTTGTTTTTGCGACGGGGTCTTCGTTAGATTATGTTAACATCAACATTTTTACCGACAGCCATGTAGGCTTATTACGTTATTCAACTCAAGTTTCTTAACTTTTTAACCAATATTATTTAATTTATTTTAAGCAGCTTGCTTTTAAGACACTGCACAAAATCGTAGTGCGTATTGAGTGCTCGTAAGAGGGACCTAATATTTGACCTAGTTGCCTTTGAAATTATTACTAAGCGGGCGGTATATATAACCTAAAGCGGGCGGCCGCTACTCGCCGTCATGCACGGGGTCTTTGTCCTTAGGCCGCGCGCGTTTCTATCGGTATCATGCAGTGTGCTTATTCTGAAAACAATATATTTTTAATTGTAGTTTTATTAATTACATAGGACCACTACCAACCCTGTCCTAAAATATGTCAAATATTTTACAATTCAAATATAACTAAATAAATAAGTTAATTTTAATCTCGCATTATTTATTTAGTCTCCTTTCTTTTTAGCATTTTTTGACCTCTAAAGACGGGACAAAAAGTTATGAAATCATGGAACCCATCGGTGAAACGCAAGATATTATTTTTAAAATCACATTCATTCGTTGAAAGAGAAGAAGAGTTTGTGTGTTTAACGCCTTATTCTGAAAAACCAGTAACACTTGGGAGGGTAGTGGTAGTAGAGCACGATAGCCCATTCATGTTAGACATCCCATTCACCGAGAACGCCATCAGGCTAAAAAGCTACGACACGTCCGCGGGTTGTGTGGTTGAAACCGTAAAGATTTACTAGTAGATTTATTGGGACATGCTCAAAAAGCACACAACTATTGGTCAATGTACACATGCGTGGAATACAATAGGGATAAGCCGTATGCCAATACCTTGTGAATTCACAATTATATAAATAATATAGGAAAAATTATATGTACTTTCATTGCGCTCTTTATGTACACATTACATGGTCTTTTATTATTGTTCTCTTCTTTGATTTACTCCATAATAAACCTCGATACGCTTGCTTGATCTTGGCAATAAAAGATTCTTTGAAATTAATCCGTACCTACCTAGTAATTAAAAAATCGACCAATTGAGGGTTCTGTACTAGTGGGAGTTGGAGGGATCTAGTAGCATAGATAGCATTATATATTTATAAATGTCCATCTCTGTTCATGCCTGTGACGCAAAATACATTTTTTTCAAGAACGCGTGAAAGGATCACATCAGTGCATACTTTCTATGGGATTGTGTGAAAAATAAAACCTATAGCGCATTTGCGATTGACCTGGAATCATAAATTTCGTAAACGTTGATACAGATGGACCAAAAAATATGCGGGCGGACCTATAAGGATTCGACTTTTCCCTTCTGAGGTTTGGAATCTTAAAAATGAAGAATTGTATAACGCAATATGTATGTTTGTAATTATTTACAAGAAAAATACGCTTGCGAATTTTTCTTATTAATATTTAACAATTTTCTTGTTGCGGGAAAGATAAAGAAGTTAGAGAAAATTACTCCAACTTCTTACCTATCAGCCCCGGGGCAAGTATCTCCTAAGATGTTAGCTTTAATTCTGCAAGAAACGACACTTCCTCTCATAAAACAATTGAGTTTTCTATTCTATACCTTATAAAATCGACAATGTATACACAACAAGAACATTAACTATTCACGATATTAACGGTAAACAAATAAAAGGTAATACGTCCATAACATTGACCTCACTAAATCTCTACTACATTATTCCATCTTATAGGAGTTTGTTTATATTGAATGAGCTGTAAAACAGATTAAGTTACAGGACTGAAAAAAGCCCATTCCGAGGACGAAAATAACACCAAGAACATTTTATGAGAAAATAAAAGAGACGCCTTTGTTTTTCTGTTTTTAATAATGTACCTAAAATATATTCCGAGGGAGTGTAGGTTCTGTGTTCATTTTAGTTTCGTTTACCTCTCTGTGTCTTCCTTGTTTCTTCTTCGAAATTATTTTAGACAATACTTCAGCTTAGTTTGCTTGAAGATTTGTATTAAAAATACAAATTTTAATCTAAAATATTGAAACAGAGAACTAACATTTTTATTAATAAAAATTTAGATATTCAAAGCATTTCTTTTTAAAATGATGTAGTAGGACCGTTAGGTATATGCATATTCCCTGATGTGGATGCGGGTGTCGAATTGCGATCACGTTAATGAGCCGGCCGTCATTGGTCCCCCTGTACTATACAAAAAATACTAATGGATAAAATGAGCAACAAGCGATTAGGTTACGAGATACGCTAACTGTGCCGCAGTAACTGTTCTACTACAACTGTGCCGCAGCAACGGTTCTACTAATACTGTGCTACAGCAACTGTGCCGCAGTAACGGTTCTACTACAACTGTGCCGCAGTAACTGTTCTACTACAACTGTGCCGCAGTAACTGTTCCACTACAACTGTGCCGCAGTAACTGTTCTACTACAACTGTGCCGCAGTAACTGTTCTACTACAACTGTGCCGCAGTAACTGTTCTACTACAACTGTGCCGCAGTAACTATTCTACTACAACTGTGCCGCAGTAACTGTTTTACTAAAACTGTACCGCAGTAACTGTTCTACTACAACTGTGCCGCAGTATCTGTTCTACTACAACTGTGCCGCAGTAACTGTTCTACTACAACTGTGCTGCAGTAACTATTCTACTACAACTGTGCCGCAGTAACTGTTCTACTAAAACTGTGCCGCAGTAACTGTTCTACTACAACTGTGCCGTAGTAACTGTTCTACTACAACTGTGCCGCAGTAACAGTTCTACTACAACTGTGTCGCAGTAACTGTTCTACTACAATAATAGTACCGGGATAGCAACTGTACACAATAAATATAAGATCGACATAAGATGCCAAGATATTTGTGATGTGAAATAAAAAAACCATCCAAATGTACGAACCATTTGCATGGTTTATATTGCAAAGATATTTAAGCAGTAGCCAGATGATATGACGTTTTTTATTGAGATTAGCTTGAAGATACGGCGGAGAGATGTATTGCTTTCTTATATACTTAACCGATAAACCAGGATCTGCCAAAAAATGATAAGACTTTAACGTTATACTCGTAGAATGTAAAAGACGAAAATTTCGTAACTGTGCCGACAGTCGGCACACTTATGAGTATAGCATTGACGCAGAATTATGATTCTTCTGTGCTTCAAAATGTTGCAAAGTAGTATTAGAAACTTCAGCTTGATCCCGGTTCCCGGCACAAAGAAAAGCTTTTGACAGACTGACACAAAGAGGGACATACATACTTTCAAAATATATAATGCTCGTACCGCCCGTTGGTATGGAACCCTCAGGGTGGGTATCCAATTCGCGCCTGACCGGGCCAAATTTAGAAAAAATATATATCCAACAACAACATTCAACGAATTTGAACTACATATGTGGGTATACGCACTTAATATATGGCCAGTAGACAGTAGGTATACGCATTTAAAATACCACAGAAAATGGTATAAGAATTAAAAGTAATGCGGTGGTGATGAGTTAATAGAACTTAATAGAAATCAAATGGGGGTGCTGAAGCATATTCATGCTTGTTTTTAATCTCAGACGCACACTCATAAGCACATAATCGATGTACGCCATTGAAAAGATTCCCATCGTGAACGCCTTGAGTAGAGGCGCCCCATTCGTACGCACAAAAGCTCTTTGAAACGGTGATCAGTTTGAATATTAACATCACTAATGCTTTGAGCTTTATTCGGCTGTCGATGGAGCTAGGAGAGTGAACGTTCAAGGGTGCGCTGTGTGAGACGCCTAGGACATGTTTATGAGAGACAGCGGACAAGGGAGCGGGTGGCAATCAAAGGTGCGATTTGTGAGATGATTGAGACAAATTGGTGAGAGTCAGCAGGCGAGGGACTAATGAAAGTGTACGTTCAGTGGTGTGCACTGGGCGACGCCTGGGACATGTCGATGAGAGGTAGCACGAGAGGTAGGGTAGAGAGTGTACACAGCGGTATCAGTAAACAGATGCCGCTGTGGGAGAGGCCCTATACATGTTGAAGACAGACTGGGAGCGATGGAGCGTGTTATTAAAGAAGAGGTAAATTTATTTCTATATATAAACTTCAGTATTATAGAATATAATAATGAGGATCTGTTATAAATTGCAACACGAAGAGCAATAAAGCATACAATACTTGGTCGGCAATTGTTAAACATCATACGCTTGCGCGGTAAACCGTTATTCTCAGCGCTACTGTTCCATATGAAATTATTCTTCCTTTTACCCTGTGCCTTATAACACTTCTTAAGGAGTAAACTCCAATAACGGAGTCAATTCTCAACGCTTCTCTTATGAATATTGAACTAGCCTTATTATTATGAGAGAGCCGCGAAGGGTTTGGTTTTGAAGCGTTCCTATGTGAAATTAATATGTAATATGCTTTTAAAGTTCATTTCCTAAGTGAAGTAATCTCTCATTAGCGTCAAGATCATATAATACTTGATAAAACATATTGTGACACAACTTAAGGCGATATCAAAGATTTGTGGCTTAATTTACGTGACATATATAAATAACATTTCAATTCTTCTTCAAGTGTCAATGGTTCAGTTAGATTTAGTCGGTTATTTATTAGTGGCAGACCCACTGCGGAGAAGTGATTATTCACACCACTCCAATAACTCCTTGTTTTAGATGTTGGAGAAGAGTGTCCAGGTGTATTTTAATTAAAATATTGAGATGAATTACGAGGCTTGGTTTGTTAAGTTTGCGATAAGTCAGACAAGATAAAGAGACATTTAAAGTTAGACTAAAGTGATAGTTGACCTTTGCGGGCAGGACCTAGAGAAGTACACTCTCAATTTCAAAGACCAAGTCTATATGAATTTAATAAATAGTGCCACTATTTGTAATATGAACCACAGTCTATTTACTCGCTGACTTTTACAATGATACTTCTTACATAAGTACTACTGATACCTATTGTTCTCGTCTGTTTACGCGAATGTTATTCATTGTTGTATCTCTTTAACGGATTTTATCGCGTTTCTTTACATTTCCTTGTTAAATGAGTCAGGATCACCGTCATGGACGAATATGCCAAAAAACCTTGTGCTGTCCTGTTATACAATTGTAAAAATATGTTAGAGTATATAAATTGTCCAATATAATTTGGCTTCGGTGTTATCGTTAAATCTACGATAGTTACGTCACTATGGAGTTCTATTGAACTCTATTAATATCAAATTGACGGTATACGCCTGAGGGCTTTGTAGAAAACTTCACCGTTCTTAATGAGTTCATACCAACTTATCACTAAATGTTAAAGCTACATTGAATATTGCTGAACGGAACTAAATCGAGCCAATGTTAAGCACGTAATTAATGTGTTATGTGCCTATATCATTTGGCTGATCCAAATTTTTCATTGAGTTGTAGATGAACGTCAAAACCAAAGCAAATGAAGATTAACCCCCCTATTTCACCCCACCCCCCGTTGTGCCATACGGACACTCACAACACGCCCGAGACCCATTTATATAGCAGTCACTTCATGCGTATGCGTGCGATAGAACATTCTCGGCTCAAACTAATTCCAATGCAGTAACTACTCTTACTAAATAAAAATAATTTATATTTTAATTTATGAGATTCTATCAAATCAAACCGTAAAACGATTTAACACACTCGTTACTTACTTAATTATGAGATATAATTAAGTAAGTTGCGAGCGGTTGTGAGGCACAGAGGACAATGTATTGATATATCAAGACTTAGCAACGCCTCGGGGACCGAATATTAAACTGACGAGCCACGCGCTCCGAGTTAGTAACCAGCGAGAATAAAATAATTAACAGGGACTTAACATACGAACAGCTCTATCTGTGGTCATATCTACATTGTTGTATGTAATTACTGTGGTAAGGAATGTACGGGAAATTTAAAACTTATGGTCACTCTAGATGATCCTTTACTTTACACTCAAATAATAACAATAGTTTGCTGATCTGACAACACTACGACTAAATAAGTTGTAACTCATTGCTCGCAGGTGTCAAATTGACGAAACTGGAGTCAATGAAGTAACAGTCTGGAGCCAATGAGGTAATAGTCTGGAGCTAATGAAGTAGCAGTCTGGAGTCAATGAAGTATCAGTCTGAAGCTAATGAAGTAACAGTCTGGAGTTGATGAGGCAACAATCTGGAGTCAATGATGTAATAGTCTGGGGCTCATGAGGTGACAGTCTGCAGTCAATGAGGTAACAGTCCAGACTGTTAATGAGTAGTAGCAGTAGTCTAGAGTTAATGAAGTAGCAGTCCGGAGGCAGTGAAATATGAAGTAGGAGTCTAGAGTTAATGAAGTACCAGTCTGAAATCAAAGAAGAAGCGGCCTGGGGTTAATGAAGTAGCACCATAGAGTTAATGAAGTAGCAATCTAGAGTCAAAGAAATAGCAGTCTGGAGTCAATGAAGTAGCATTTTGGAGTCAATGAAGTAGCAGTCTAATGTAAAAAAGTAGTAGTCTGGAGTCCATAAATTACAGCAGTGACTTCATGTCTGAGAACTCGGTGATTTTGAAGCTATTAACATAAGCAGTCAGAACGTCCACAGCGAAACATAGGCTTCCCCAAGGTAACGCCATAGGTCACGATCACGAGGTACGTCAAGTGGGTTCCTGTGACCTTGTGCGGATCAAGAGTTAGGGGGGTGGTCGTCCCACACACCAATATCCTGTACGGGTATGGTCAGATCTGCGAGCGATGTGACCTGCTTCTTTCTTCAGCTTCGCTTAAACCATGGCAGAATATAATAAGATAACATTATTTTATTTTCATGTTATGCAAATTGAAAAAAAGGTGATATGAATATAAATTGTTCTACCAAATACCTTTTTAATAGTGGCATTATGCTGTAACGGCCTACGCCCGGCTATACGCAAGATGGCCGACCAATCGAAGTTTCCCTGTTACAGCCGTGTTATATTTGAAAACTTTAAATGTTGTTCCCAAACAAGTGACGACAAAAATGAAATGTGGTGAAATCGCGGTACCATACGTTCATCCTTGTTACAGTATCTTTTTTATCATTTCATCATTATTATCTACTAGCAGTCAGCTCACCTAAAGTTTGTACCAACCTCTTCCTACTTCCTACTATCTGTGATACTCTAAAGATTTTTACACATAATCATCAGACAAACTTTAACGGCCTAGCATCATCCCGCAATTTTATCCACGTAACTCCGGTCCTGCCTCGATAAATGGGCTATACACCACAATAAGATTTTTTTCAGTAGTTCCTAACTACACTAAGATTAGCACGTTGAAACAAGAAATGAAGAAATGCTATGGGCTATATTCTCATACCGTGACGACCTACGACTGTTGGGATCGGAGTTACGCCGTGAAACCGCGGGGTGATACGTGTATCATATAAAACATGGACGCATGAATGAAATCCAATTAAGAAGAAATGGGATATATTATTAAAACGTAACACAACAATATCAGAATGAAAAACTACATACTGAATGAAATACATGATATCGCATGAAATTAGAATACTGCACGGAATATCACAAAGGCGTATCGATGCGCCCATAACTCTCGGCTCCCGCCAGCTCCGCTCTATCAGATCCGTTTTTTTATCCGCGCTTGTGCAACATGCAAAAGATCTGCGGGTGACCTGATCCAATGTACAAAGTATATATAACTTTTGATAGTATTCAAAACGGCATACAGTAAATTATGGCAAAACTCATTGAAATAGATGGTCTGTTATAAACAATTAAATTTTTGTTATAGAGTTTTCGTACGACATATTTCAATACAAGCGAAATTTTGAATTTAAACATAGAATGATTTGTTTGGATTACAATAAATATTTATAACAAAGAAGTTATGCCACGCGTTCTGGGGAAAAAGGACTTACATAGGGATTATGGATAGCCAGATGGATGGACAAAGTGAACCTATAAATAAGTGTTTCTCTTTGAACTTACTTCTACCTAAATACTATAGTTAATAGTAAGTTCGTTTTTATAGACATTGGCAATCACCCCGATGTCCGCACAACCAGTGAAATGGCCATTTTCAACATTTCAGGTCTTTATTCTATTGTTAATTCGCGTTGCGTGAACTGCATCGTTGACATATCACGTGCAATTTAAAATTTAGAACAATTTCATTTTTTTCATTCACAATTCTAAATTCAAATTCCATTCCAACAATTGTGTTTGGAATATAGAACAATGGAATGTGTAACATTTTATTGGAACAGAATAAATTCAGTCTTTTTTTATTTAGGTAACAGCCTGTATGGGCTATGGGATGTACCCAAATAGCAGATAAGTTGAGTTCATTGAAGGAAGCCTATATCCAGTAGTGCATACATAAAAGCTAGTGATATTGATGATTTTGTAGTTACTTTACGCGTAAAACAAGATGAATAAATATTTAATACAAATTATTAATGACTACCTTTGCTCGACGTTACGACTGGGTTACACCAGGTCGTGTCCACACGGCTCGGAGTTGGTTCGTACCCACGGCTGTAGTGTCCCGGCCGCGTCGAGCAATATTATTTTAATTTCCAATTTTGTTGTTTGCACCCTGTATTAAGTATTTATTTACCGTGCTTATAACGTAAAGTAACAAAAATATTTGTAACAAACGCGACAGTTTCAAACAATTACTCATAATGCTGATAATCACAAGTCGTGTCATGTAACTACTTTAATTTTCATGCTTCATACATCCCATGTTCCTCATCAAACCATAGACAACATTCTTACTGCTAAATAATTAGATATTGTAGCAATCTCTCTGCTGCTCTATTTGTTTACCTCTACAACAGAAGTTAGGTTTGATGGCCCTAAAACAAATTCTAAAATATTTGTAGTTGTAGATTGGACTAAACTTAATTGATGATAAAAGAAAACGATTAGGACGAGCATCTTTTAATTTAGTATTTTGTATGTGAACGTGTAGCTGTTAAAATCATTTGTTATACATCACTGGTTGTTTTATTATATAAAAATACAGTATAGTACAAAACATAGACATCCACACAGTGAGAAGAATTATAGACGATTTGTTGTACAAACTAGGAGTGAAGTGAGAAGCTCTAGCCTTTAGGACAACTGTCGCATAGATACTATGATGTGTTACCAACCCTCTTTCCTCTCCATTGGGCCACCGGAAACACACAAACCGCACGAAACGCGATCACAAAAGTTATATTCAGCAGTGGTATCGTGTGAACGAGATATACTCTCCCTTTCAAATTAAAGAGTTTTTTAACATTCATCCCAGGCCACTCCTAGATTGAATAATTTAGAATGTCATTACCGTGACTTATGAATGTGCGGTGTATACACATCTGGGAGCAGGCGGCCATATTGTTTTGATTCGCTCTACATGTTGCGAACTTATATACTTTCTAACTGTTCTCGCTCAATCGACACCGTACAATGGTAATGAGGTAGGGTAAACATGACATCCCGAAGAGCGTCTTCTCGCTTGGCAATCATACTGTAAACTATGTATAACTAGCACATAAATGCTTTGGATTAGCAAACCGAGGGTAGACACATATAGACTTACATTTGCGGGCGTATGCACCTGTTTTGTATGAAACGAACTACAAATATAAGATTGTAAGGATTTTTTACTGCGATACCAATCCATACTTATTATAAAAGAAAGTACCCAAAATCTGTCTGTATGTGCTTGACTATCTCAAAAATGTATAGAACGGGGATATTCATACGGTTTTCACCAATGGATAGAGTGATTCCCGTGACAAATTTTAGTCCGTGACAAATTTTCAAAACCGGATGGTTATCTAGTGCTATAAATTTCAGTGTCGATTTCCTGGCAGACGTGTAGGTATATGACTGACAGAAGGACAGATAGATGCACAAGCAAGTGTTCCCGTGTTCAATGACCAAGTTTGGTCCTTCCAGCAAGACTCGGCCCGGGTCGTAAAGCTCTGTCCCACTGGCTTGGTTAGCAGCGAACTTCATTATAGCTGAGAACTGGCCCTCGTCTGGCGCTGATCCTAAGCAGCTAGATAACGATTGCAGGATAGAGTGGCAGGTAGCGTATATCTCGGAAACATTTTTTCACACTTTTACACCGAAACTAAACATTGTCACCTGCGCTTTATCAAATTTGAACAATAGCTGTTTAGTAGTTTATGCAACAAAGGTTAAAAAACATACACACCCACTTTTATGTACTACCCGCATTTCCGAACTGTAAAGTGTCACCGAACATAACAATTATCAGTAAATTCCTGCCAGACGAGCGCCAAGAAAAAACTGCAGTCTGGCAAACAGCCAAGACGAGAACTCTGGTAACGAAACGCTCACCAAGAAATGTGTTAATAATGTCCCCACTGCTGACCCACATAGACTAATGGCTATTTAAGGGCATTCCTTCATTGCATCATAAAAGGGCTGGCGTAACTTCTGAGCAAGTGACACTATATTCTGTTTAATGTCGTGAAGTCCAAATGGGCCAATGGGAGACCGGCTACGGGAGGACGACGCATCTGCATGTTATTTCTCCAGAACCGGAACTGTTGACCACACACTCCACAGATCAAAATTGCTGCCGGTTCGTCGTGGTGGTGCGGCTCTGTCGCCTGGGTTCATCCACTGCTACAGATACCCCACCACCACGACAAGGCTTGGTATGGACCAAGCCACCATGGGGTGGGGACCATTATAAAACTTGGGATAAAATCGAGCAACAAATTTAATCAGTATACGATTGTAGTGATAATAACAAAAGCTTAGTATATCAATAACAACAGGATTGATTATTATTATTGAACATATATTTACGACAGGAAGAAACTGCAATAAAGCCGTCACTTCTTAAAGTGAAAGTTTCAAAAAAGTTCACGTAAGAACTTATTAGCCACTTAGTAGTTACAAGTTTCTCAGCGAATGCTTCGCTAATTTCGATGCCTCTTAAAGTTGACATTTTCCTTGTAGCCCACTACCAGACGGAGCCAGAGATACTCTGCGTTGTTACCACCATATTGTCAAGTCGCTGGATGCACGTTGTTTCAAAAATTTGTTGGTAAATTGTCACGTTTTGGGCAAGTAAAGTAAAGTAATTTTTTACACCACAAGAGGGGAAACGGTCAGTTGAAGCTTTTTGACACATATGGCGATGTGTTGTCCTTGCTTCATCCTAACTTCCGGTGTGCCATCCGAATCTGACAAAGCACACGTAGCTGTCATTTTATGGTATCATTGCAGGCCGCAATGCAGCAGTGCCTTTGCAGCCTTGCAGTGTAAGTCGCCCCAGCGCGTGATTTGGGCCGAACACAAAACAATGCGTTGTCACAACTCACAGCGTGCAGCGTGCAGCGTGACCGCCAGGCGCAAAGGCACGGCCGACTGCGCCATGACTCCTCTGTTTGCAGCCGCCTGCGATATGCATATCGACGGACTACAAGCAGGCCAACTGTACCGAGAACTTTGCACTAGTGTCGACTATAGAATCGATGTAATGTTACGTTAATTCACGTTTGATTGTAGCAACAATAAGTGTCATGCTGCGTTGCCCCGGAGTCGAACCGACACGATCGGAGCCCGTAATTTCTGTGTCGCGTTTCGTGTAGTTTGCGTGTAGCCGGTGGCCATCGGTAAAAAAACTGATTCCGGTAACCAGAGAAAGTTATGCTTTCCATTTTGTGTCACCCACTTAGCCTCCGCGACTGAAAGGAAAAGCCTGAAGTTATTATGTAATTTCTGTATAGTACAGGAGGGAAAACGTGCCAGCGGAGCCCTTTTATGTAATTTCTGTATAGTACAGGAGGGAAAACGTGCCAGCGGAGCCCTTTTATGTAATTTCTGTATAGTACAGGAGGACAACGTGCCAGCGGAGCCCTTTTATGTAATTTCTGTATAGTACAGGAGGACAACGTGCCAGCGGAGCCCTTTATGTAATTTCTGTATAGTACAGGAGGACAACGTGCCAGCGGAGCCCTTTTACGTCTGCCGAACATTTGAACATCCGTTCACGATCGTCAGTGGTATTATTGTCATGCCGATGCGTTACCCTCCATTTCTCCTTCCCTCCAATGGGCCTGAAACCACACAAAACGGGACTCCGAAGGTGTCACTTTTAGGTGATATCCTTTGAACGAGAGGTACCTCCCCGGTCGTGCGGCCCAATTCCACTGCAATGCAGCATTTCACTACCTCTTACTAAAAAAATTACAACAGAAACTTTTAAGTGATACAAGATGATTTATCTTGATTCACTTAAAATTACAACAGAAACTTTTAAGTGATACAAGATGATTTATCTTGATTCACTTAAAATTCAGTTATAGTGAAGGCTTCAAACGTCACTAATTGCTAACTGTCGCGGTTAATTTAGGAGTTAATGGTTTGGTTTATTTCAAGTCGGTTCCTATGTAAGGCTATTATTTTAACCAGACAATTACTTCGCCAATAATTGGCCAAAGTCAATATCTAGTAATAGGCTGTTACATATATTATTAAATAAGTATGGCTCAGTGACCACATTTGAGGACATGCCTAGTGAATAGTGAATTATTTAAATATTTCGGTGAAAATGTTAATAAAATCATTTGTGGGAAGTTTTCAAGCTCCGTAACGATTTTTTTAAATTTAGTAGGGGGCAAACGAGAAATTGACGCCTTTTCACGAATACTGACCCCCATGAACATCTACATAATTACTATGCCGATGCTTTGCCCTGGGGGTAAATGAGCCAGCGGCTACTCACAAACCACACCAAACCCGACACTGAGATGTCACTGTACGGCGGTATTATGTCCGATTGCAAAAGTCAGTTCTATCGACCGTCGTATCAGTGCCAATGTGTCCCGGATCAACCAGAGCCATAACTAGAGCAGAGCCATGCGAACGTGTAAGTACATTAGTCATAACAATATCTGTGGACTTGTAACACCACGTTAGCCTAACCCTGTCCTAAGTACCGTACGGCCTTGTGTTACGGATACAAGACAACGGACAATATATTTAGGATTTTTATTCCATGACCTAGGAGGGATTTGAACCCGCGCCCTCTGGCGTAACACGCGGGCCAACCGCCATGTTAACAAATGAGCCAGCCGGTTGTCAAGTATAGTTTCGTTACTAGCCCCGAGCCCTGTTGGTTTATAAAGTATTAAAATTTCAATATAAAAATAAGTACAAAATCTAAATTACCCTCATTATTCATACGCCATTGGAATTGGACGCGGCCGTCAAAGTTACAAATTGGGGCAGCCATGGTATTACAATATGTCTGCCGTCCGTTTGTCCTCCCTCTGGGATATATTTTATAACTCCCTAACTTTTCTGTTGGGTCACCCGAGGATAGTACTTTATACTGACGCTAAGTGAGACCTTTAGTTGTACCATCGCACTGGGAATAGAAGAGGCCTACATGTGCTCGGCTGATGCAATCCAAAGTTCATGTACACTTTCCATCCAACTAGCGAGTCAATCATTAGTCCTTTCTACTATACCAAATTGTGGACAAGCTGAATGTGCTAAAGTCGCCGCACATTTGTGCCGATCCTCTATGACTGCAACGCAACAATCCTCCCTGCATTTGATATCTATTATTAAAAAGGAAAGTAGTCTCAAATGTGATATTACGTGTACAATTTAAACCCAGGTCCGGGAAAAAAGCATTAAACATCGTACTAATTATAAAAAGGAACATTCCAGCGTGTCCAGCCGATAGAAGGGGATCATAAATTTCATTTAACATAACACAGCATCTCATTTTTGATTTTCATAGAACATGTTGGTAAAGAATGAACATAAAAATTTGTGCATTGCATTAAATTTTAAATGACATCACTCACTCGGGTAGCTAAATATAAATTTTCCAAATTCCAACTAATATGGGACATTTAATACGGCAAAAGCTAATTTAGGTTTCGAGTGGCAGTGAAGCTTCAAAGTTGGCATTTGAGTGGAAGTTTTATCAAATTATTAAAAATTATTCGAATATACGGAATGTGATGTTGGAAAACAGATGTTGGAAATTCTGGAGCGTTTTTGCGCCTGATTGGTGTAAAGCAAACATAAGTCGCACGATCAAAGCTAGAATATGTGCAGACTTGATACTTTGGGCCATTTGATACGTCGCCGAGGGACCAAAAACTCAACCGCATTATGCGATAAAGTGAAATTGAAACTGAGTCGCCTCGACTACAGGTAGTCCCCATTACGGGACCCAGACCAGCCTACTGCCACTTGCTAGTCCTCTGACGACCCCGCCCAGAGTCTCGGCCTTGCAATTTCATGTGCCTTACCCGTCCCTGGCCTGAAGCACCGTCCGTCGGCGTCGTACCAAATGGCCCAAAACATCGCGTCTGCACATCTTCTAGCTTTGTTCATGTCACCTTCTGTTTGTCCTTTCACCAGGGATTTCTGAGTCCACCCTGTCATCGACCCACCCTGCTTATTTCAATACGGCGTGAAGACATTCCTCGCGTTAAAAGAAAACGTTTACAAACCCCACAAAAGACAAGTTCTACACAATGCCGACGTCTAATTATACAAAATGTATTCAAGTGTATTCGAATTTCTATTTATATCTTAAAAAAGGTTTGTTTTATAATGTCGTGTTTAGCAATCCGGGCTCGTCCGAGACAGAAGCTTATTGTTGAATGTGCAAGAATGTTATCTGCGCGAGTTTCCGAGTTGGCTTTATCCAGTTGCGATTGAATTTTGCATTTCACTAAAACTTGGCTACAATTGTCCACTTCTTTTGTGTTCTACTTAATTTAGTTTCATAGTTCATGGTTTGTTTGAAACTTTATAAAGTGACCAGCAAATGAGACAATATCACACTTCATTTATATAATATTCCATGACTCATAATGTAAAGTCCTAAAACTAATTTTAGGACGCCGCAGCCTACGTACGTACGATAAAAAAGTGCTAATTGGATTTTCCAAATTCTGTCCGAAGTTAGGAAGTTGGCGGTGTAACACCCCCGTGCCTCGGAGAGCACGTTAAGCCGTCGGTCCTGATTTCTCTCCGGTCGTGTCGGATAGCCGTCCCATAAGAATAGAAGAATAATAGGGAGTGCACTTTCATGTGCGCAAACACTTGTGAACTATAATATGTCCCGTGCAGGTGTCTCTTCTCAATAGAGATAGCCGCTGTCGCCAAAATACGGTTAGAACGAGATTATTGTTAAGAGCTGGTCGGACGACTTAGCTTTCCCACTCTCCCAAAGATGGAAGCATTGCATCCCGATTTGAGAATGTCGAGAGAACGTGGAATCCCTCATCCCCCGATTCCGACATCATGTCTTTTTGATTGAACTTCTTGATTACAATTGATATAACGTAATGTTTACTTATAAATAGGAAAAATATGTTAATATGTATTTCACGCGTCCATGACCTAGCCGTGACTCAAACCCGCGAGCGCTGCAGCGCTGACAGAACGTGCAACGCATACGTTACCGAGTAAAGTGTAACAAAAAATAACAGTTAAATCGTGACTCAGTCTAGTTAAGATTCAAATCTCGTATACTGCGATTGTTCATAGCAAAGAGCCCGGTTAAATTTAACCTCGCCAGATAACCGGCGGTTAAGCGAGCGCTTTAGTTTATCTATGCTAAATGTGCATGGTATATCACGGAGCCTTTTGTCACGAGAATTAGTTCACGAAATACTAAATTGTGGATTATGATCTATTAAATAGAAACGGCGCGGCTATCTATCACAAGTTGAAACCTATAAATGTACATATTTTATAACACCTAGTTTAATTAACACTTTAATAATTATCATCTTTTTAGGATTCCACAGCCAAAGATAAAACTGGCAAGACCAGTGTACAGTAGTTAAGCATTACCAATTATTAAGTGATAGCTCAGCTTAGATCATTAAACGATTGAAGTCGCTCAGCGGTCGAAATACGATCGCACTCGCAACGTAAAACTTATCGTAAAAAAAGAAAAGTTAAATGATTTTGTTTGACAGTTTCATATAAATTTTAAATATTATTTAAAAAAACATCCGCATCGCGCGTATCGTTTTATTTAATTAAAATATTGAAATCGAATGCATATTGTAATAAAATATCAGCTTCCCGTACATCTTCTCCTTGTAACCTACAAATCTACCAAATTCCAAAGCACAATTCTATAAAAAATCGGTTGGGAATATTTTCTTCACGTATAAATATATATACATATTCGTTTCTCACTCCGTTGGTTTACGACAGCTTCATAATTAAAATTCTCGTACCATAATTTCAATTTCCCCTCAGACGCGGGGAGGATAAATAATATTCGATTTGCCGAGTGTTTCATTCTAATTATTCGTCCGTCTAGTCTAGACGGAGGCGGACTGCTAATTAATATTTAATTATATTAAGTGTTAAGACTGAATTACTGAGCAGACACACCTTCCAGTACATAAAGTCACCATGACCTTAATTTTGCAATATATTACTTTATTCTTAAAAAAAATTATAACTTTGTGAGAATTTGCCGTCCTCCGGCGGCTGTCCTGTTGTGGCTCTCCTATTTTAGAATAGAGTAATACAGACAAAGGCAACAAAATAATAATGCTGAAGAATGTACAAATAAAATAATAATAAAAAATAGTAAAAAAAAAGCATTCTATAAGCAATAAGTTAACAGCTATACAATGCAATCTGCACAGCAATGCAGTGTGCGGAGCACTGAAATGGACATCAATCGGCATGCGACGGAGAACTGAGGTTCACCGACACCGATTTTCATTGACATCCGGAAGGTAAAACGGAAGGCAGTGACTATAAGGAATACTCACTATATAATAATAAAAGAATATTACAAATAAATAAACCCATTCAAATTGTAAAGCATTATATAAAATAAATAATGAAATAAAATATAAATTCATTTTTCATTGTATTCTTTTTTTTATACAACGAGATAAATATAAAAAAATGGCTATAATTATCATACCCACATTATATCAGGGATTAAGTGTCATTTAAAAAGAAATGAAAGAATAATAAGAAATAAGTGTCTTTAAAAAATCATAGAATAACAAAAAATCTAAGGATACTGGTACTGCACTGGAGTAGTCTGCCACTATTATTATCGTCATTAAAATAATGTACGTGACACAGGCGTGAATTGATTTATAAAATACATAAATGTGTTGTTAGGTATTACCAGTAGATAGGTTGGATCTGTGTAACAAATACGTCCTCTATTTATTTTTAAAATTATTTATTGTGGTTGTCCCCCAGTTGCTGTCTGTAGTGTAGGCGTCAGATCCGGTAAGTTCTAGACCACAATTGAATCCGTTAAACAAATTATATTTATTATACCCTACTGACACTATAAGTCAGCAAATGTAACTTTTCTCAATTTAAAATAAAGGTTTAATTTCGAGAGAGAATCTTTAAAATTTGTGCCCTGTCGTTGACAGAACCGGCGCATCTCAGTTCTGATAGCCGATGGCATCCGCGGGGTCTAAGCGGGTATTCGGTTCATACGAGAACGCCACATACCCCATCGGAATCTACCCAGGACCGATGGCAGTAGGTTAATGCAGTTCCCCGCGAAACCAAAAACGGATAGTACGTAATTACATTTAAATTAGTCTATCAGTTTCGAGGATTGGTTTGGACAAACATTGTTGCGAGATTTGTATATGTCGAGATAAATGACCTTTTGTTGCAAAGTCCAATCACTTTACTTCATTGTCTGTAGCTAGGAAAACCGCAAGGTAACACAAGGTATAATCCTTGTTACAACATCTGGTCTGTGTGTCGAAATTACCAGTTAGATGATAGCTTCTTCTTCGCCAAAGCCTTATCCCGTTTCTATGTCAGATGATACGGGCTCGGTTACCTACACTAGAAGATTTGACGAGGACGCCAGTTTTTACACAAAGCAACATTTACGCGCCTTCCCTGGCCCTGGGTGGGGTCCAGTGGTGTGTGGGGCTCGCGGCACATTACAGTGCCGAATACCCACAAAAACTACCGCCAGTGCCATCAGTGCTGCCTTTGGTGAGGTGTCCCGGAACAATAAATCATCAGGGCACCTCGACGGTGACGACAGTCCCCTAAGGGACGCCACCTCTACAGATGGGGATGTGGTGCACCAAAGGACAACCCCACTAACTTTGGGACAGTGCAATGGGGTGAATTTCCCATCTTCGCCTCGTGCGCAAAAGCGCCGCCTCCTTTTGCTCTTTAGTCCCCTCTTCTTATAAGAGTACAAAAGGTACTAAGAGCAACCCCCTTGGTTGAGGGGCCAATACCTCGCCCAAGGTGTCCTCGACTCACCTCAGGTTACTGAGCTCCACCGCCACGACAAGGCCTGAACCATGGTGGGGAACTGCCGTCTGACCTCTGTAACTATGGCCAATCCTAGATTAGAAACAGACATACATACATAACGATCTTGATACCAACGCTCATAATGTAGATTATATACTCATAATTTAGAACATTATGAGCGTTAGTATTCATCAAGGCGCTCCAACAGCTGTCTGAATTTTTATAATATCTATAAAAATGTGATTCCTCTGCTATGCTGATGTAAACTCCAAAACAACCTTCAAAATTAGAAATTCTGATTATTCGGTATAGAATAAGTTAGGACTCATATATGAAGTCAGTGTTGTAACACTGGTATGTATACTGGTCTAAGTAATGAGTGGGTTTAATATCGCGCAGTCGCGATGTCGGCTACATTTCGCCAATATTGGTCTAGGTTTTTGCTGGCAAAGGGAAATGTATCTTTTAATATCTAAATTATCTTAGTTCGAAATATCGAACTATTTTTTTTACTGTCTATGTCTATATTAATAAATATAGACATAAAATTTTTATGTATTTCCTTTTACATTTAAATATTCATTCGCTCCGGCTTATCAAAATTTATACACTGGAACCTACCTCGGGAATTGTTCTAGCCATGGATGAAAACTGAAAATCTCTTCAGTAGGTTTGAGAAAATCTATCATACTGAGACAGTCAGCTATTAGGGTCTTGTTTTATGATAACCATATATTTTTCCTCAGGCTCAAAAATTAAAATGGAGATGGGCTGGTCACGTGGCGCGTCCTACAGACCACAGATGGACTACAACGATGTCGTTGTGAAAAGGCCCACAAGGTAAACGTCGACAAGGAACCACGCTGTCATTACAAAAATCGCGGGATCGAATTGGAGTCTCATAGCTAGAGATCGCGAAAAATCGCAAGTTTTGGAAGAGGCCTGACCTGAGAGGGGTTCCCGAAAAAACTACCTACTACTTACTTAGTTTGTTCTAGTTTAAATTCTTATTATATTTTTTTTCTACTTTTTTTCCACATCATAATAAAGCCACAGTCATGCTCGCGAGTACACTAGACAATGTAAAAATTAAAATATTGCGATATGTAAAACTAAAATCGGGCTTTTTTATTTTAATTATTTTATTATATTTAATTTAGATTTAGATTAAAAAATAAATTTAGAGTAATCCCAACATTACTCTTCGCCAGCAGGACTGGTTTTATTATGGTCCTCTTCCTAGTCTTACCTAGTCTCATCGCTAGTCGAGCACTCGCCGTTAATCCGATGAAGCTGTGCTTCTCTTCGCTCCCACAGCATATGCTCAGGTTCGAGAAAAAGAAAAACGTTGCAGGAATGTCGAGACGTGAACAAGTTTCTTCTATTTTGTAAAAGATTTTGTTCTCTTTTCCAATTGGTACTCGAAAAAGGGTTCTGTCGAAAAGTGTGTGATAGATTGATCATTGAAAAGAAGTGCACGATATGAATTGTCGGATGGTTATTATTATTTAAATCGTCCGATTATTGTCAGCTCTACCCGACTTTAAACAAATGATTTATTCATCACAAGTCGCTCTTGTCACCACACGATGACTCACTTCTGGGAATGCGAAGGCGTGAGATTATTATTTTAAGTTATATATGGGAAAGTTTTTATGTTTCTATACATGTTCGTCGCAAAAGTGCCTGAATAGATTCGGTTGAACTTTGGCACAGGCGTAGATTACAATCTGGAGAGAATCCTTTAAACTTTTCAAAGATCATATTGAACAAAAATCTAAAATCGATATCAAGATTAAAAGGCTTTGAACCTGTAGAGGCTAAGATGGCGGCGATACAACACGCCCTGTGCGGAAATTACAGGGTCTTAACGATGTGATGTCAGCTGTTTAACTCAATTTCAGACCGAGCAAAACACATGTGTAATAATATTAATAATACTATAATAATATCTGTGGACTTATCACACCACGTCAGCCTAGTCCCGTGCTAAGTACCGTAAGGACTTGTGTCACTGGCACTAGGAAACGGAAATATATTTCATAATCTTATATATTTAAGAAATCTCATATATTTAAGATTTTTTATTATAGAAATACATATAATCCATATGTAAACACATCCATGACCTAGGGCGGGATTCGTGACTAACCGCCACGTTACCAACTGAGCCTGCCGGTCGTCGTTATGTGAAGAATACATACACTCGTATATTGCAATACACTGTCTCAGTGTAGCAGGAAACAAAAATATATGGGGTAAGACTCAGAGATATCAATATCACCTTCACGAAGCGAAGAACTAAATGGAACTTTTGCGCGCGTGCCTCAAATTATCGAGCGATATAGTCACTTAAAAACTGTTAACTGTCAGAATGCTATGGGTCCTCCGAGTTAGGTGATATTGTAGGTCTTTTGGGAATTATCCCCGCCATGGTTCAAGCCTTGTCGTGGCGGTGGGGCTCAGCAGCCTGGGGTGATCCGAGACACCTTGGGCGAAGCCAATTGAAACGAGGAGTTGGCGGCTCTTAGTACCCCTCCTATAAGAAGAGGGGACTAGAGAGCTGGTGGAGGAGCCGCTCTTTGTACCCCTCTTATATGAAGAGGGGACAAAAGAGCAAAAAGTGGCGGTGCTTTTACGCACGGGGCAAGGAGCGAGGATGGGAACATTATCCCACTGCACTGTCTCAAAATAAGTGCGTGGCAATCCTATTTGTGTAGGTGGAGCCGCTTTCTAATGATTTGCTGTTCCGGGGCACCTCACCAAAGGCGGCACTGGTGGCACACGCGATGGTTTTTGTGGGTATTCGGCACTATCATGTGCCGCGAGTCCCACACACCACTGGAATATTATATTTCGGGTAGCGTCGATATCATTCCAATGGTACCAATGGCGGTGTATGGGATCTGCAGCCCGCACGAGGCGATGAGCAACACGGATCATTACTTGTTTCTTTTCTTATGTCATTATCAAATCTTTTATTGGCTTGAATTAATTAAATTCAAGAAACCTAAAGTAATTTTCTTTTATAGAATAGGGAGGCAAACCAGCAATCGGAGCCTTTTTACGACTGCCGACGCCCATGAACATCCACATAATAACTATGCCGATGGGTTGCCTTTCTTTACCCCCCCCCCCTCCTCGTCTACTCCACAAACAATAAGTAACGCGACACTGAAGACGTCATTTGACGGCGATATTATGTGAGCGAGAAGTACCTCCCCGTTCGTGCCGGCCCGATTCCATCGCATAGGAGGATGTAGTCTCATGCACTGCATGGCGCTGCCTCCTCCTATGCAGCATGCCACTGCATCTTCTTAAATGTAAATGTTAAAATGCTCCAAAAGCATTTAAAATATAAGAACGCCTCTTCGTTTAGCAAATTGATCAAACATATATAACTTAAAGTAGTAAATAATATTGTTATTTGTCATTGTACTAGCAGCGCTTTGTGTCTTCGCACGCGTATCTCGGGTCTATCCATAAATGCTAATATACTTATTCAGTTATTTTAATCAAAAACTCGAAGACAAATACCTCTAACATCAAAAGTGGGGGATTTTTGGACTGTATGAAATGCCAACCAATATTTCATGCCTGGGGGTATAATATCATGAAACGCCTAAATAGTGAGCAAATACGCTCACTTGAAGTCAATAGGCCAAAAGTAAAGTTTCATGTTTGTATCTCAATCAATGACGGGCATCCATATAAACTTTCAATCCTTATTTCACACCCTTAGTGGTAGAAGTTCCAAAATTAATCCCCTTTTGGGAGTATATGCAATATACGAATCTATTCGATAAATTTTACATGTTTAATTTATTAATGTCTTGAATAGTTTAGGCTCGGCAATAATGAACCAGTATGTCAGGTTCTTTTAGCATTTGTGTCTATTTAAAAAGAAAAGCAATTGAAATTGTGCAGGTATATAGTATGGACCAATCTTAGTACCATCATCGGCGGGACGACGTCCACTGCTGGACTTAGCCACCCTTACGAAGCCGTCTGTCAACCGTCCGGTGTATAAGGAGTGCCTTAGTATATGATATGTTAAATATATTATAGTATATCTTATTTCTTCTGTGTAACGGTGCGGGTGTCGCCTGATAAGATCGTTAGCCGAGTGGGATCTTGGGCTCGATCCCCAGGTCGGGAAACTGATATTAAATGTTTTCAGATTATTCTGAGCATGCATTACATTGTCCGGGATTGGAATGTGCCCGAAGTAGCCATAGGCCTGCCACCTATGACATCATGGCCCTCAGTACTTTGGCTAGTCGTGTAAAGTCGACTTACGAGTTGTGGATGTACTAGCACACCTCTGCCTACCTCTTTGGGGATAACAGGCGTTCATCTTATTTCTGACTTAAAACCGTCATGAAAATAAAACAAGCACAACCTCCTCCGTCTTTTCTAAGCCGGTGGAGAACTGTCATGTGTTATATCAATAAGATGTAAATAAAAATGGGTCTCACTTTAATAGATTCCTAAATAAATAAACGCTAAAATGTGCATTAGTAAAGTGAATTAGCTATATTAGTTGGACCACATCATGTCGATATACTGCTCATCTGATCTTCTGAGAGTGCGACCAACCCACCACACTTAGAAGATCAGATGGCAGATTTGCCACTAAGGTTCTGTAGTGGAGGCCGCGTTTAGGAAAATGAAGTGTTGGCCGTCCGTCCACCAGGTCGGAAGACGATCTCCGTACAGTTGCTGGTCCGGGATGGATGCGAGTAGCACGAGATCGACCGTCTCGGCGTTCATTGAGAGAGGCCTATGTCTAGCAGTGGACCGATAAGGGCTGATAATGATGATGACTGCTCATCTCGGACTGTTGCTCGCGCCTGTGCGACCGGGGCCTAGCCGAATTTCGGCCCCAGCGGCCATCTCTATAGAGATTAGATGGAAACATCTATAATGTAACCATAGTTGTGAAATATCAAAGTAAATCCTTGTAAAGTTATTATTGACAACAGTCCCGGCAGACGTTGCTCTGTAATAAAATGAATTTGTTGTCATGGTAACGTGTAATGTTGACGAGGCTGAAACTAAAATTATAACAGAACCCAACCTTGAATGCGCATTGCGCAGAGTGAAATAAATTAATTTTCGCCATGTTTCGTGAAATATCCGGGACAGACTGCTTCTTTGAAATTAATAAAGTAGAGAATGATTAAAAGTGTGCTGACAATGAATGACGTTAAACTTTAAAGTAACGGCAGGTGGCAGACCCCTGCAGTGGATATTGTGCTACATTCTCGAGTAATGGACGACGTGAATGGACGCTCAATCTCGGCGCATATGAAGTTGCATTCTCGGAACGATGCGATACTTGTACCAATATTGCCGATCATGCGTCGGGTGAAGGGCGGTTTTTTATACGTTTTTTACCCACGTTGTCCACGAGATCACTATAGTAACACTGCGAATATTATCAAGCTTTATGCCCCTTTCCACTCGCCAATGACCACACTCCCACATTATGTGATGAGCCGTTTGTTTGTATTCGTCATCTTCGGTGGAGCAGTCAAAGAGAGGGGTCGGTATCAGTTTGAAACTAAAAAGTTTGGTTTTGAAGTTGCCATGTCCAGTTAGAAAATGAGCAGACCCGTGATCCGCCTCTAACCAGTGTCTTGATAATCGGTCCCCCGCACACACGGGTAAAAGTTATGCAAATGTCTTTGTAGTAGACCAGAGGGCCTGATTTGTTATTAAGTTATTAGTGATTGCGTCTGTAGAGCTAAATAGTCTCGAAATCTTCTGTCTGTCTTGGGGTCCTAAAAAGTTTGGATCAGAGCAGTTTTTTGAATTAAAGTACATGGCTGCCCGGGTTGTATTTCTAGGTCAACTGGTAGGAGGAGTCCTACCGGTCGACCAGAAGAACTGGCTTGCGTGCTAGCGGTGAGAAAAGCTTTACATAGGAATATTATTGCAAGTCTTTGGCTTTGCTGTAACTTACGTCGTAGGAACAGTGTGATAAGCTTTACATAAGAATATTAATGCAAGTCTTTGCCGTTGCAGTAACACCGTACTGGTAATATAGATAGAGAAGGGAAGTCCTTGACTGAACTATGACGGTGAGTGTCCGTGTTACTTTATAGAGAAGGAAGACGAGAATGCATTACTATCTTTGTCTATCTAATCTCGCACGCACATTGCGCAGAGCGAAATGAATGAAAAAAAAAGGGAGAGTGGTCCACATTTGCCGTCTCTTTCGATTCTTACGTCTTCCCTTCTCTATCTACGAGTGTGTGCTCTATATGAGTACAATATGTCCTGCGCTAGTGTCTCGCTCAGCCGGGGCTCAAATCGACGGAGTGACCGTGCGTGATATGCTAACATCCCACCAAACCACCACTGAAGTCGGATTTTGCCCACGTTGCAGTCTGTCGACTAATTGGGAAGCTTTCTTAGCCGTGAGCATAAATACGCTCATTTTGTATATTCAAATGTTAAAAAAAATTCTCATCCGTAAAGAATATTTTTCTGAGACCTCCCTTTGCGTACCGCTTTAGTAATTGTTTCGAGTTAACCACCCTATTCACCTCTAATTTACCAGTTAAGAAATGACCAGTGCCTCTCTTATAGGCTGCAAATACTAAGTCATCACGCAGTCGCACGCACGCACGCACGCACACATCTAGTAGTGATCAACAATTGACTGAATGAAACACACAAACATGTTGTTCAGTAGAGTAGCTCTGAAGTTACAGAACAGCTGCGGAGTCGATTAAAGTTGCGACTGCACCAACAAGCGAGCTACGAGGAGCCCCGGATCTTTTAGAGTTCCGCAACTGCTACAAGAGGTACGCTCCACTTGATGTTAGTTACTGTAGAGTAGGGGCTAGGGCTGGCAAATGTTATTTTTTTGGTAAGTAATTTTAATATTATCATTATTGTCAAACATTATATTGTTCTAAGCTGCGGAGTCTGCTTGTGCCCTGGTGATATTTTTATAATATACAAGAAAAATAATGAAAAGAACAACAATCTCACTGCTAACTAAAAAGAAAGAATAAGGCTGCTACAGTCGGGCCCCAATTTCTATCAAGACGGTTTTTGCCAAGATTTTAGATGTGCCCCGACTGGTTGTATAATTTTTTAGAATCGACATTTGATAATGTATATTTTGATACGACTTTAGATGTATTAGGTATGAAAAAACATTAACTGCCTACAATCTGCCATCTTTTTTATTTATATTTTTTTAATGCACCTCCTGGCACTCGCATTATCAAAACGAATCTAACCACATCGCATCAGCCCCAAAATATGCCAAGCCCTTCAGCCTATGGAAGGGAACATAGAAATCTACATATAAACACACATACATATTATAGACATACATACATATTATAGACACACATACATATTATAGACATACATACACATATAGCCGTTACAGTCCATAGACAAGACCAGGGAATAAAGTTAGTCTGAGGGAAAACCCGTCTAGTGCGTTGAATATTTGTTCAAGCGGCCGTAAATTCATCAATCGTGTTATGTGTATCACAAGATTTATACTAATAATATAATGCAGAAGTGTTAGTTTGTTTGATCTCGCTAATCTCAGGAACTAATTATGCATAAATTTGTATTGAACAGGACTTGAGTTACGTGGGTGAAACCGCGGGGTTATGAACTAGCATTTGAATAGGTTATCCCAGGTCTTCCAAGCTGGTGAATGGTCGACCAACACTTTGTTTTACGAAACGCGGCTTCAACTCTAGAATCTTACTGGCCCATCTGCCATCTGTTCTTCTGAGTTTATGACCAGCCCATTGCCACTTCAGCGTGCTTATTCTTCGCGTAATATCGGATACTTTAATTCTCTGCATTATGACTTCGTTACGAATTCTATAGAGAACACAGGACATAGCACGTTCAATTTGATCCCGTTGAGCTACCGCAAAGTTGCGGACCAGTCCTAAATTAAGAGACCCTGTTTCAGCCCCATAGGTTATCACGGGGAGAACGTATTGGTTGAAGACTTTTTTCTTCAAGCCCTGCGGTATAGGCGACTTGAGAATGTGACGAAGCTTCTGGAATATTGCCCAACCCAACTGAACCCTCTACCGGCTTCCTTCACGAAGTTATATCTACCTAAATGCAATAGTTGTCTGAGGTAGACGTAGTCGTCTACGACTTTAAGATACCACGGACAGAATAGCACCATCGACGCTGACCGGCCTACGGAGAACGTGTTAGTTGAACATACCCTTTGTCTTGTTTGAACAAAATGATATCCTAAGGGCAATATGACGGGAGGATACATTTAGGCTGTGCAGCATTTCCTGCAAGCTCTCCAACGATTCGGCCAATACAGCGATATCGTCGGCGAAACGAAGATGTGAGAGGTACACCCCGTTAATATTTATGCCACATTCTGTCCAGTTTAAAGTCTTAAAATGTCCTTCAAAGTATTAGTGAACAGTTACGGGGAAATAACATCCCTCTGTTGCACTCTTCGGTGCAATTGGATTGCCTTGATATTAAGATGATATTCAGCAGATGTCGTGTTAGGATATCGGGACAAGAAGCGTGCGACGTATACAACTTAGAAAGCTTCGATCTCAGATAAGATCCCAGGGTTAGAAGACGCGGTAGCCCCTGAATCAGTCTCAAACTCTGTCAGATGACTTCTTCCAAGCTTCATCACAAAAACTTTCGACCCTCTATTCTGCTCAATTGCTTCGGTAACCCGTTGCGGATTTGAGTTGCGCATGCAACCACTCGCGCCTACCGTGGTTCGTCGGAAGTTAGGTCGGAGTGTTTGACTGTACCAATCGGACATGCTCGCGCTAAACCTGTCGATCTCGGAGACATCCCTAAATATATGCTTTCGGTCTATCATAATAAAGTCAATCTCGTTCCTTGTCACAGTATCGGGGCTCTGCTGAAGTAGAATAGGTGACCCGATGGCAGAGTTATGGTGTCCTCACCTTGTCTTCGGACTTCACATAACCCCAGAACGTACCATCTGATTTTTTCCAGTTCCACCTCCAGCTCAACCAAGTGGTCATCGAGTCTAAGCGTTCGTCCGTTACAGATAGCCAGATCAAATCGGTATGAAGCGATCCGCAGCCCGGAGATTCTGAGGGCCGCATTCAGCTGTTGTCGCCCATTTAAGTTAAATGCTCGTCTTTTTTAAATTGCCACGCTGAACAGGTTGGGTTTGCGATCGCAGATTGGGTTTCTGACCAGCGCCACTGCTGCCTATCGCCGATCACATAGATGGTACCGCCATCACTCGGCGCGACCGCTGTCCGGTGCTCCCGTCCGCTTCACTGTCACTATGAAACAGATCCGACAACAAACAGCCAGCTCGCTGAGGCATTTCAGTTGTTAAGAGACTAGCCTTACTCTTTCATTTTACCCTGGGCTCGAATTGGTGGCGAGGATATTCTTAGGCCACCCCCACATTATATTATTATTATTATTATTATTATACAAAATACTCACCACCGTGTCCGCAATTAGGGAGCTTCGGGTATTCCATTAATTGAAATTAACATCGGATGTAATTTGATATAAATTCATCAGCCATATTTTTCTCTTATTAATATGTCGGAAAATTATTACTTCACAATGCATATTATATTATATTTAATTAATTAATTAATCAATGTACGTCACAATTAATTAATTGATTGAACACGTAGCGGTAACCCTGCGCTGCAGCTGCAATTCGTAACCGCAGCTTTGCGGGCCGACGATTTCATTTATACACGAACCTTCCTACTCTAGGAAGCATATATTGATAAAAGAATTACTTAAAGTTGTGAACATTTAAGATATCTGATGTTATTAAAACGGTTAAATAATTATGTGGCGAATTAGAGGTCGCCCAGACAAATCTGATGTTGGGCAATGTGATTTCAATGTCAGTGCAATATCAGTAGATATTGGTAAGAGCTACGAACGGCATATGGCCAACGGCGGAGGTAACTACAGCTGCCATCACGAGTCGTCGGCAACCGTTGAAATAAATCAGTATTAAGTACTCGTGTACTATATATTGTGGACCGACAAAATGTCGGACGCGCCACGTTTCAGCTGCAAATATTTGCTTTATGTCAACAGCTGCCGACGACTTGTGATGGCAGCCGTTGGCAATATGCTGCTTGTAGCTCTGACCCGTATCTACTGATGTTGCACGGACACTGAAATCACAAGATTGTCTGGGCGACCTCTAATTTGCCACATAATTATTTAACCGTTTTAATAATATTAGATATCTTAAATGTTCACAACATTAAGTAATTCATTTATCAATAAGGTCTTCCGTGCTTTAATTTTCTGCATTATACGAGGGTGGATTGAAAATAACCAAGCCATCGATGATGATATGGTCAGTACTTTAGGGGATTCTGCTCTGACTTACTGATTCGTGAAAAAATGGATAGCGGAATTCAAACGTGGTAGAGAGAGTGTGATAGATGAATCCCGCTCTGGAAGGCCCTCGACGTCCACTACTGACGAAAATATTAAAAAATTACTTGATTTAATTATGGGAGACCGCTGATTATAATTAGAGAGATAGACCGCTGATTATAATTAGGGAGACCGCTGATTATAATTAGAGAGATAGCCGAGATTATAGGCATATCTTATGAACAAGCACAAAACATCATGGCCAACGAATTGGGTTTCCACAAGGTGTCTGCAAGATGGGTTCCGCGACTACTTTCAGTTGAGCAAAAAATGACGCGATTGACTATTTCACGTGACCGTTTGGAGTTCTTTGAAGCACTGGCATTTGACCTCGTCGTCGAGGTAAAATCAGTAGTAGACGCATTTTTTGACTCTCAGGAAGAATTTTTTTTTCAACGGTCTAAATGCTTTAAATGGGAGTATATTTTCCTCAGTACCTCTCGTTGAACTTGTTAAAATAGTCATGAATAGATGTTGTGACCACTCGAAAATAATTGTAAAACTCTAGCTCGCTTTTCAGTTATAACTCTTTCACGCAATACGTTACGGATCTGGGTAGAGTTTGGCACAGATAATAAATATAATCTGGAGTAACGTAACAGTACTACCTCGTTTGTTATTGCTAAAAAGAGAGCGACAAGTAAAAGCATAACGCTGATAACAGAGCTGCCGGTAAACTGGAGTTAAGCCGCGCTTACAGGCCAATGTTATGGAATATGGAACGTGTGTTTGAGAGATTAAAAAAATATAAAATGTTGTTTATTTTACAATAAAGGGGAAGTGTGTGCCTCTGTAACGCGCACATTATTAATTACATCAGCGATTATATTTCGCATCCGACGTGCGGCCGCATGGAGCTCCCGGGTTTATTGGGAAAGCCAATTTACATTTGTATCATTTGAATATAAATTGTTTTATTGTCTGAAGCTCACTTCACTGAGCACAGTATAAAATGTACAGGATACGGATATCCCGGGAAGTTAACTGGAAGATGGTCTCCTGGTTATAAATCGGAGCTATTGGTACTCAGGGTTGATTATTCACGTCAGTCACAACCGAACACGCGATTCACATATAAGATGCAAGTAAATTAATCCGCATCTACATATTAACAAAGAAAATTTCACAAAACGTTACAGAATAAAAATTACTTAAAACACATAAAGGTGTAACAAAAAAAAAAATAAGTCTCAAAAAGTACAAAAATTCGCAGACCATAGATGGGCCAGAAATAAGTATCGTGTGGCCAGAACACAGCTATGTTGATTACAGGTTCACTTGATATTTTTTTTCGGAGCCGTTTAATAACTGTCGACACCCTTAAACATCCGCACAATAGTTATGCAAATGCGTTGTCCTCCTTTTCTACTTCCCTCCAGTGGGCTACCGGCTACTCATAAACCGCATGAAACGCGACGGCTAAGCTAACTATATAAGCAATGGTGTTCTCAGCAGTAACATATTCGGTGGACTTTACCTTGTTATCCTTCTGCCAGGAGCAGCTGCCCCTCTTGTCTGATATGCGGCACTTGAGCAGCGCGTCCTCGCCCGGGTTCACCTCGGAGTACGTCGGCAGCTCCACGAAGCGCTGCACAGCATCTGCAGCACAGCACACGCTTGTATATCGTACTGCTATTTACTTTACGCGTCTAGGCGCCGCGCGACTGACGACTTGCCAGCGATGGCTTAGAAATAGATATAGCATAAGAATAATATCAATACTAACATTTTTTGAAAGATTTGAAAAGGCCAAATCAATAAGCCAACAATCATTCAGACAAATAATATCCAATTGTAGCAATATTTTCATCGTCATGATCCTCCGTCTTCCATCTTCTGTGCCCAATAGAAGGTATATTTTAGATATTTTTTTCTATACATATTTATATATTCTATAACTTACAGACCACAGCAATTGCTATTGTCTAACAATCTCTTTAGGGATGTATCATTTTGTGATTTTTATACCGTTTCAGTGGCCGTAGAATAAACAACTAGGTATTATGAAGTGTGTAATGGTTTACCTCCTCATTGTCCTAAATAAATTACAACAAAAGGTTAAGTTTACGCATACTATATTTAAAAAATATATCTATCCACATTTTGTATTTAACTAGGCTGTACGTAATTATTGCGCAATGTATCTAGAGTAATACGGCTATGGCACCCAATTGAATGACGGTGCCTTTATTCAATAATCAATACACCGTACCAATTACGTATAACAAACACCAGTACCTCGAGTGTGACTTTCATTTCTAAAACCGCGATACGCAATTTTTGCGTTAACCGAGACAAATCATACATTTTAGCACACGCATCATACGAGAGTACACTGTAATGGCAATGGGCTGGTCACACACTCAGAAGATCAGATGGCAAGGTTCTGGAGTTAGAGGCCGCGTTTAGGAAAATGAAGTGTTGGTGACCGTTCACCATGTGGGAAGACGATGTCTCCGTCCAGTACCTGAGATGGATGCGGGTAGCAGGAGATCGGCGTCTTGGCGTTCATTGAAAGAGGCCTGTGTCCAGCGGTGGACCGTTAGGGGATGATAATGATGCTGAGGATGGTGACCATACGAGTGTATAAGTTCCATAAATATCAACTATAAACTTGTTCGTTTGCTCGCTTTAATAGTTGAATAGTTGTGTTAGCCCAACCATTTTTAAAACGTCACTAATCATAGAACATTCAGAGGGTCTGGAGTGTAATTTAGTTTAAGTGCATTATGCATATAATAATGAATGAGCTGTCGCTGTTTCGCTTTGAGCATATAAAAAAGGAGACAAAATGACGGCATCGTGTTACTAGAGACGCTTAGATTTTGACGTTAAGTATACACTCGTGGGCTGTCGCTTTAGTTTTGCGTACCAAACTTTGGTTCGGTTTAGATTTAGGTACAAGTTTAGAAAAAAATATTATAATGAGCTACATATAATTCGAAAAGCTGGTGAACTTTATAGAACAGTAAGTAAAGTTTTAAAGGTTTGTCTATGTCAACGAACGACGTTGCTTTATATAAGGTTCTTTCTTACATAGGTCTAATTGTAGTCGTTTCACCTAAATCCTCTAGTATTTAAAAGGAGCGCTTTTTTCCAAGGAAAGTATTTATACGCTGCTCCATGCCACATATTGTATAACGCTTTTTAGTATATGAAAAATAATAAACTATTAGCTGAAATGCGTTTTATTGTTTTTTTCGCTGCTCAAATTTCAAGTGACTAACTCCACTACTGGGCTGTATTCTGTACTGCGTTAGCGTATACTTCTTCAGTTAACTATAAAATAGTAAATGACGCTGGCATTTTTGCCAAAATACTACTAACTCTAAGGTTATATTACATTCAATCTTGATTGAAAAGTTAGCATAAACGATACAATAAACACAGTGTTAGTTGTTGAACCACCCGTTACATGCGCTGACAACACTCCATACATTTTGGTAGACTAAACGCAAACGCGTTTGTATAGTGACTCATAGCAAAAACTCACACTCGACGTGCTGGAGTTGGTACGGTAAAGATCCGAGAGTGGTTCTTCTCCTGAATACATTCTGCGTGTGCTCAGTGTGGGTGATATTCTGAGTGTGCTCGGTATACCGAGCCTATAGGCAATAAATAATGTAGTGAACAATAGCTTTACATACAACGCATTTATTACACGACGAAATAGTGCCCGCGACGTTCGCGTACTTCTTCCACTCTTCAATGAAGGTTCTACAGATGTTCCAGTTTTAAAACAAATTATACCGTATATGTTGGCCGGTCTTATTAGCTACAGAAAAATCCATTCAAATCCGTCTTTTAGTTTCTCAATCTCACTTCCAAAATTCTTTTCTCAAATCGTTACTCTGCGACTGTTTCCTTATCATCTTATTATTATTATTATCGAAAAATATTTAATGTATTCACACATTTTTTCTACCGCCTTTGTTTTTTTAAATCATTTGTGTAGATATAGATAGATTGATAATGTTCAGTATGTACCCATATCCATACTTCCCCTTGCCAATATGAGAGATACAAATGACATCTTCAGCCATTGATGTACGAGTATATGACTTCAACAGCGAGATGTGACTTATGACAATTCGTGTACAATAATGAATGTAAATGTACAAATATTTAAAGCGACAGTTTCGTTTATTTGGGCTGTGGCAACGGGCAGGCCACGTTGCTAGCAGAACCGACGACGGAATGAAAAGTCCTCGATTGGTGTCCCCGCACCGGTAAGTGCAGTGTTGGTTGAAGCCCCCGCCCAATAATGACCAGGTCAAGATCGCGGGTAGGAATAATTAAGATGCTTATCCATTGTGGGAACTGTTCTGCTTATGTTATCGCATACTATAAATAATAAATAATTACATTAGAATCTAAACTATGTAAATCTGTAATGGAAATCTGTACTTATTATAATGCAAAGCTCTCTGTGTCTGTGTGTGATCGATTATCCCAAAATCTTCTGAATAGATTCTCCTGTGCGTTTCTCCAGTGGATAGAGCTAATACCGAGGAAGGATATTAATGTTACTCACGTGCGATCGCAAGTATTTTATAAAATAATGTCACCTGCGAATAATGTGTCGCCTTAAAAAATTTAACCATCCTTGCTGGTCGAACTACGTCTACCTCGGACAACTATTGCCATTAGGTAGATATAACTTCGAGAGTTAAGCCGATAGAAGGATTCAGTTGGGTTGGGCAGCATTCCGGAAGCTTCGTCACATTATCACGGCGCCTAAACCGCAGAGCTTAAAGACGAGTCTTCAACCAATGCCTTCGCCCCGTGATGACCTACGGGGTCGAAACATGGTCTCTTAATTTAGAACTGGTCCGCAACTTTGCGGTAGCTCAACGGGTATTGAATATGCTATGTTGAGTGTTTCTCTGTCCGACACAATTCGTAACGAGGTCATAAGGCAGAGAACTAAAGTACCATCGGGTACTTCACGCGACGAATAGGCTCACTGAATTGGCAATGGGCTGGTCACACACACAGAAGGACAGATGGCATATGGGCCAGTAAGTGTTGGTCTACCGTACACTAGGCGGGAAGACGATCTCCGAACAGTAGCCGGTTTGGGATGGATGCGAGTAGCGGGAAATCGGTCTTCCTGGCGTTCATTGAGAGAGGTCTATGTCTAGCAGTGGACCGATAAGGGACGATAATGGTAGTCAAACTTAATGCCACTCAAGTTCATGCTTCAAAGGACGCATAAGTATTACTAGAGGTAATATGAAATTTGGCAGATATAAAATTTTGTAGTAAATTTTGCATTAGCTTTATAATGTCCTTTGCAAAAGTAAAATATTTGCAAAGTAACGAACGTCCTGTCGGTATGATGTCGAAGTGCCGCCTCGAGAGTCCACAGGGATGGCTTTTCAATAAAATTTTCATTCCAACACATATTTCTAATTGGTCCTTGCATACGACAAGCGCAGTCGCTCTCCTCGGAGTTGTGCGGCTTTATTGTTGCGGGTTTCACAATGAAATTCGTTGTACGAAAAAATTGTGCAATATTTCAAACAGTTTTGATAAATTTTGTGAACAAAGAATTTCGAATATTGAATGCGGACCTTGTGTAAGTGTACCTAAGGGCCCGTCCATTAAGTACACTTACACACATTTGAAAATCAATTGTTTTTGTGTTTAGCATCAGGTGCCCTTGTTGGTCAACAAGCAGCATTAGATGTCCACTCTACTACTGACGCACATAACATCCGCATAATTGTTATGCAGACGTTCGTCTTCCTCGCCACTAGACCTCCGGAAACACTTAAATCACATGACATGCGACAGCGCAGCTGTCAGTTCATGGCGGTATCATGTGAGCGAGAGGTACGGACCTGTGGACCGGAACAAACAAACGAACTCTTCAGTTTTATACGCAATCCTCCTGTGCAGCATGGCACTACCCCTTCCTAAGACACGCAGCAATGTACAGCTATCTCAGGAACTACTGGCCCATATAAAACTGAAGAGTTTGCTTGTTTTTTTTTTCGTTTGTTTGAACGCGTTGGTCTAAGGAATCCCGAATTTATTTTCGTGATGTATATTCTACTCATCCAGGAAAGATATAACGTGGCGAAACCGCGGGGTGATGCTCTCTTAAAAAACCCAGGTTCAAAAGTACCCGCGTGCGGTCTTGCATGAAAAATCTGCTATTTGCATACTTTATACTGAACAATAAAATGTTATAATAAGCTTTGTTGAAAAATCTTGTTCCTATTAGCCGCAATATAGAGGGAATGGAAAAATAAGCTTTTGCGCCCCCACTGTTTTATTAATTCATTTAAATTTCGCGTGACTATATACCGAGCTCGTAGCTTAGAGCTTTAAGCTTAAGTGGTGCTTTTGCTATCCTAATATGTGCTAATCCATGCGGCTGGAGTGATTTAACAGTTACTTTAATATGTCGCAAGTATACGGCTCTTTTTAACTATTTTGTAGAGATAATCATTTTTGCAAGTGGGCTGTCACTATTCAGAGATGTACGTTATGAGAGAGACAGAGTTATATATATATATATATATATATATATATATATATATATATATCTATAAGTGTGTATATGTGTGTGTATGTGTGGGTGTGTGTGTGTGTGTATGTGTTTGTGTGTGTGTGTGTGTGTGAGAGAGAGAGAGGGAGAGAGAGAGAGAGACAGAGGGAGATCTAATTCAATTCGATCAAGGGTAAAAGCCTCTATATTTCATAGGACCGTAGTAAAAATACACCGTTGCTAAGGACAAGTTTTGGAATAACAAAATATTTAGTTAGAGGTAGTGCCATGATGGAATTGGGCAGGCATGAACAGGGAGGTACCTCTCGCTCAAATAATGCCGGTGTACAGTGATGTTTACCGTGTCGCGTTTTGTGAGTGCCCGTTGGCTCTTTGAAGAGGAGGAGGAAAGAGGGGCAACGCATCGGCAATGTAACAACGCTGTTGTTCTTTGGCGTTGTTAGTCGCAAAAAAACACGATGAAGAATTTTTTAGCTTTTGATTCGTTCCACAGAGTTTATTTTTACTTACATTAGTGAGTTCATGATTCCCTATAGCGTCTACGAAGCTCCTTTATGTCAGTAGAGACAATCACGCCTACTCATCGAGAACGCATCGTGAACTCGCCGGAACTCATCGGGAGAGAAGGAATTTGTTTGTATTACTAAACGTGTCGCGCCGCTACCGTGAAGCGTTAGATAAGGCCGCGCACACACTGACTACACAATTGCGTTTCCAATTAGAATATTGTGCAGATATGGAACATATGGCACATATGAAACAGCATCAAAATTTTATTGCGTAAATTTACGACAGTGAGATAACATGTCAGAGACTTAAATATTTAACAGCGTTTTCTTCTATACCTATGTTATAAAGGAGAAACTGCATCGAATAGACTCTAAAACTACTGGACCGGATTGAAAAAATATTTTACTATTATAATCCTACATTATCTTTGATAAGCATAAGCTATATAACATTTTCTAAAACGTTATAGATCGAATGAAACCCTATACAGTCGACCCGTGACCACGGTTGCTGTAAGCTTCTGAAACGTAGGTCTAGTTAGGTAATTAAATAAACCGTGATAAAATCCCTAACAGTAGTTTTATTGTAATGAGTAACATTCGGTAATGTAACCAAAGATAAGTTAACCGCACCCTGGAACGCGCACCCGCGCCCCGCACTCCGCAACCGATCCCCTGCGCCCTGTCTGAGCTCGGACTGTTTGAAAACGGCTCGAGTTTGTTGCGCCGCGGCTGTTTGTTTCTGTTTATGTTACATTTACACACGCAACTGACTTGTGTCCAGACATCACGATATGTATTAAAATCTGTCCTCCTTGATATATAACTTTGTGTATTGTGTCACTGAAAACGGGCCCCGCTGAAAATTCCCCGTCGCATGCCGATGCCTTATCAGTTCATCAATACTCTGATGTTATACTCGTATGATTACAAATAATAGCAAAGTTTCCAAGTTGTTATTTCTAAGCATTTTTATATTATTATTAGTATATACGAATTTTATGGCTCATACTGGCTTAGAAAGATTTTGCTTTTTGGTCTAAGAAACTCGCGGTTCAGATCTCTAAATTGACGCTTGAGGTTGGACAATAAGTTCATGCCTCGCGACCGTTTCTTCCCGCTATTCTTTGGTTTCCAAACTTATACCAAACTTGCTCCGCTCTACTCTTGGATTTTAAGTGAATTTGGTCTATTTGAACAATTTATGCCTATTAAGTTTGTATATTCTAAGGCAAATGCATATAGATAATTTGTATCATTCCAATTATCTACAAACACTTGTTTAATAAGAACAAAGAAAAAGTTTTAGTTAGCTTCAAACAATATATCAAATATTAAAAGCTAATAAACAGCCATCTTCAATGCGGTACACCAATTAAAGATGTAACAGTGCGCCCGTCTTTATCCATTGTTCTACTTCGCGGTGTTTGATTTCGTTTCAAATAATGAATGTCGATGTGAAAGGAGTGTTTTTTTGTAATCAAACGCTGGGCTAACATTTGAACTGGTCCGCAGCCGTGCAATGGTTTGTCTCACAATTTTTTTTTCGGACCTGATCTTGAATCTCCTTCATCGGATCGCTATGAGTGCTCGTCTGGTGGCGCGAGGGGGGGCCGAATAGCAGATGGGAGAAAAGCAAACCGATATGAGTGTTCGTAACAGCTAATTTAACTATTGCGGCCAGAGGGACCGAGAGGTCCCTCTTCCCCCGAATCTTTATCGTCCGATTCCCGATTGGTATCTTTGGTGGGTTAGAAACTGGACTGAGAAATCAAATGGATACACTGCAGAGGCACTTAACTAGAATGCAAAGACAAACCATAACGTTATTCGATTATATTTCGATGCCAAAGCACAAAGTGCGAGAGGAGGGACAGTCAGAAATGTTAAAACACTCAATAATATAGAATGTTCTCATGTTTGTGTGTAGGTTTCTATATTCCTTCTTGTATATTAGTATTATTTTTCTGAATGTTAATTAAATAAACAATATACTCTTTATACTATTTCTACAAATTTATTTATTCAAAATACATATATTGCTACCGGTTTCCAGCAATTCACCATCAGGTGTACAATAATTAACATGGGGGTAGTTCAATGTTGTTCCTCTTTTCGGGTTTCTTATTAGTAAATATTATTATTGCTTAAATAATATTTTGTAAGATGTATTGTATACATATAACTTCTCTTTTCAGAGCAACGCAATTTTGGTTGTAGTTTCACTATTCCTCATATAACAGAATAATTATATGCTTATTATGTAATGACATTTAAAGTTATTGCTTTACCAGTCCCTATTTATTTAATATTCAAATTACAATTCATTTCTTATTTTATCGACATAACATTCATATTTTGTAAATTTGAACTAGTTTACATATAAATTATTAAAAACATAAATTAAAGGAAATATCTACACTTCGCTTACATACGTATTGTTAAAAATAAATTTAAATTCAAAATAAGACTTTATTATTATATTCCTCAATTCTCTTAAGCATGAGACTCCGTTTTCCTGCTTATAAAAGTGGGACACACGCGTGCTCCAGTCTCTTATTCTCTCTTGCCCCCTTTGTCTGTTTGTCTCTCTTACGTCGCAAGATTAAGGTTTGTACATTTTGTTTATTCTATTTATTGTAAAATCTAAGTTATTATTAATAATTAAAAGAGTTTTATTAAATAATAAATTAATTGTTTATTGTTTTTAATTTTTGACATTTTTGGCTTATAGAAATATAATATCCAGCTTGTGTCCAGCAGTGCACGTCCGGCTGATGATCAGAATAGCTGGAGCAAACTAACTTTGTGGCCGCTAGTAGTTTTCCCGCTCTTCTACTGCATCCGATGCATGTGATCATAACTAGTTTGTCGTTTGTGTGACGTCATAAAAAAGTTTCTTCTATGTGTGAGATGGACGACTGATTGAATTTGATTTTTTTTTATAGAGTAGGGGGCAAATGAGTGATCGGAGCCATTTTTACGACCACCGACGTTCACATAATTACTATGCCGATGCGTTGCCCTTGTTCGCCACCCCATTGGGCCACCGGCTATTCACAAACTGCATGAAACGCTGTAGGCGTCACTTTAGCGCGGTATTATGTGAGCGTGAGGTTTATACCGGTCGTGGCGGCCTAATTCCGCTGCAATGCAGAATGGCACTAGCTCTTGCTAATTTTATGATTTCTCATAAGTGTAAACGTGACAAATATATGTAGAACAGCACAATTTATAGAAAGCCGGCGCACCTGTGGCATACGGATATCGGTAACCAACAATACACTAATACAACTTCACTCTCCGGTTGTTTATTCCAAACCAATTTTATATTTTCCGTAAGGCCTTTGAATTACAAATGTGCGAATATAAAAAAGGTGGCACGGAAATGGCGCGATATGCTCTTGACATTATAAATAATATCTTGATATACACGTAACATGGACAACTGCGACAAGGCGATTGCAATTATCTGTACGTCTTATAAAACAGATTCTCAAAAGCAAGACCTCTTGGTGTTGCGGATGTCTATTGGCGTTGGTGATCACTCACTTATTTAATTACTAGAAACTTATTGTTATTACTTATTAGAAGACCCACAATTATTCGTATTATTCTTTTTACAGCACGGGAGGCAATCCCGTGCTGTAAAAAGCTGTCTATCTGTAATAATCTTCTAAACGGATTGTCATCCGATTTTCGTCCGGAATTCCCGGGCGATACCCGAGCATGAATCTAGTGTATATTTACGGATAAAGTCGGGTCGGATCGCAAGCCATTAAATTTTTTTTTTAAATCTAGACGGAGATATTAGAACCAAAATGTTCGTTTGGCTGGTTTGGCTCTGTGGACTAAGTTTGAAACGAAAAAATGCAGAATCTCCATGGCGAACGTTAACAACGCAACTTAACCTGACCTTGAACAGCTGCAATCTGATTATTTGTCACCATCATCATCATTATCATGCTTTTGTCCACTGTTCGGCATAGGCGTTCTAAGTTACAAGCCACTGAGCTCGCCGTCTCCAGACGCTGCCAGCCACTCTAAATACGCCGCCACTCCACGTGGCCAGGAGTGTCTTATAACACGATAGCCTCTTAGTCTACCCCGGTGGTTAATGGATACAATGGGTTATAAAGCTATTTTAGTTCAGCTATTTTCGCCCGCAGGTACATAAGCTGGGATAGGAGCTTTAAAACGAATTATGATAGCATTGTTCCGCGGTGCATTTAATCTATCTACGTTTGAATAATGTCGTCAAATGTTGTAGAATATTCATAATACCAATACCAAATGTAGGTAGCATTATATACAATAACGGCCTCAAATGTTGAACGTCTCAGCTGAGAGATTACCGGCATCAGGTGTGTACAGGAGAAAGGTGTTAATCTAAACCATCTTCACGCTGCGTGAGCGACGTCTCGTGCTGATGCTCCAGCCTATAGTCTACACCGTACATTACACGCAATAACAACAACAAAACATCTTCACGCTGCGTGCCACCTACTACTCACAAACGCTATCGAGTGTCGTGTGGTTTATGAGTTTCCCGTCACCCATTGGAGGGGAGAGTAAATGGAACGTTGCTCCATTTACTCGCTCCTGCATAACAATTGTGCGGATGTCTATAGGCGTCTTATACTATAAGACGACCTTCTTGGTGGTCACAGTCGAAGGCTCATGTACAAGATCAATACTAAGGTCAGAACTTTTATATCTTTTAAGAAACGTAGTCCATTAGAGGACACGAGGCGAGCCAGCTCCAGACATCCAACACTCCTTGAGCTGTCCCTCTATTCCATCTACTTTCCGCAGCGCTCTATTTATAAGTTAAAGCTGTCCCTCTATTGCATCTACTTTCCGCAGCGCTGAATTTATAAGTTAAAGCTGTCCCTCTGTTCCATCTACTTTCCGCAGCGCTCTATTTATAAGTTAAAGCAGTCCCTCTATTGCATCTACTTTCCGCAGCGCTCTATTTATAAGTTAAAGCAGTCCCTCTATTGCATCTACTTTCCGCAGCGCTCTATTTATAAGTTAAAGCAGTCCCTCTATTGTATCTACTTTCCGCAGCGTTCCATTTATAAGTTAAAGCTAAAACAGGCCAACTGCAATTGTAAATGCTGCGGAAAATTTATCTCATTTACTGAGCAGACTCAGCTTGTAAGACAAGAGAATTTATTAATATTACTATAAATTAAAACGTCAAAAATATTTTGACACAATTTAGAATACAACCGAAGAGCGATACAAATATGAAGGGCAGCAAATGGATCGGATGAGAAATTTTAAAAGGTTTTTTTTATAGAATAGGGGGCTAACGGGAAATCGGAGTCTTTTTACGACCATCGACGCACATGAACATCCACATAATAATGGTGATGCGTGCCATCCTTTCTCCCCCCCCCATGGGCCACCGGCTACTCACAAATCGCACGAAACGCGACACTGTAGGTGTCACTTTACGGCGGTATCAATAAAGTGCAAAAAAGTACATTATAAAGTGTAAAAATATCTTCTTTTTTTTCATCCAATAGCGCCACCAAGGAGTATCTCCTTGGTGGCGCTATTGCTTCCGTCTCTACAGTTCATCGGACGAGGGAAGTCTTTTGTGTCTTTTGGTTCAGGAAGTAAAAATATCATTCTCGTAACACACACACGAGCACAATTCTCGCGTATGGCGTGCCACGTATCATGTAAAGCGTGCTCCGCGCGGCTTGCGTTCTCAAATTGTACATTTTGCAAATTTCTCGCATAACACGCTTGAAGCGGATCCGCTTTGAGAGCATTATTACCCGACTGCTTGCATAAAAAGTGTTACGATTTCAGAGTGCATCTATTTCATGGTTTTTTTATAACCTTTTACCCGCGACTTCATCCACGTGGATTACAGATAAAACCACGCGCAAATGTCCTTATTTCTATAGCCTATGTGTTATTCTTACTTATAAGCTATATTACTGGCAAGTTTCACCAAACGCCATAGTTAGAGCGTGAAAGAGTATCAAAACATTCGTATTCTTCTAGAATCTTTCGCGTGTATAATGTTATACAAAACATTGCAGGCAAATTTTTACTTTGTTCCTTTTTATTACTCAAAGAAATTTGATACAGTATTCATAGGCGTGCCAATTTCTTGAGTAAAATTGTAAACCGTCTTCTCGTCTTGTCTGTCTCTATAAAGAATTGTATCATTTAATCTATATATTATGTAGATATCATGAGCATCCATTGGTCGCAACGAGTTCGGAACAGAGGTTCTGCGTCGAGTAAATATCAACGGAATAGACGCGTATATAAAGTGTCGCCAGCTAAGATGGAGTGGCCATGTCTCCCGTATGGCTGAAAACAGAGTGGCGAAGTGTATCTTCTACTAAAAACTACAGAATGTCAAGCGAAAGCAAGACGGACCGTATTTGCAGGTCAAGGATGTACTCAAGCGTCATGTGAAGAGCTGCGACATAGATCCCTCACGCTGGGAGGCAATGGCGGAACAGAAGTGCCTTTGGAGAAGCACTGTGAATAACGAGGTGCTTGAGTTTGAAGACAGAAGAAGAGAAGAGATTGAGAAAAAGCGAGATATGCTCAAGGTCCGACCGCCTGCGGCCATTGCATACAATTACGTCGAGGGGGTACCGACTTGCGACATCTGTGGTCACATGTTACAAACCAAAACGGGGTGCGTCAGTCACCTGAGAGCGCACAATCGACGCTCTGATTAGATGTCAAGTCGCTGTGGCCGAATACGTTCCAGAATACTACTATTACTATGTTATGTAGATTAAGGATGTCATTGGGAAGGCTGCCATGGCTAAGTGGGACTGGGTCGGCCACGTCTGCCGCATGTGTGAGGATTTCTGGGCGGTAAACACCACGCAGCACGCGCACGCCGGCAATGGCGAGATAAGATGCATTCCTTTCGAAAGGGTTGGCCCATTTAGACCTAGCTAAACAGAGAGGCGTGGGAAGAGAGTAGAGAGGCCTTTGCCCAGAAGTGGGACGCGGTAGGCTAATAATAATAATATATTATATGTTCACGTATTAAAATTGAATAAAATTACATGATACAGCTGAAGATGTGCAGCAAAGCAAACCTAATATTTTATTGTCACATGCATCATGTTTTATTATATTACTTACATGAAACGATATGCATACACTAGGCCACGCAGACAATGCTTCAACATAATAAACACACAAATAATGATAATGATAAAAATTGCGATCGAATTTATATGACTGGGCGATCACTAGTAAAAATCAAACGAGCACATCAGGCGGTAGACACGATATAATAAAAATAATTTATTGACGGCGTATTATAGAATTATCTCACCCACATTCCGCTAATATTTTTCCTCTGCGCTAATTCCCAAGGAATTGCCCTTATCGTGCTGCTAACGTCCCTAAGATTTCAATTAGCACATCTTAATACCACCCCGGACAATAGAAGCGTGTTCCAATTGTTGTGTTAAATGCGGCAGTTAGGGAAGTTCCCCTTTGTCCTCCCAGAAACCCTCCACATATCAACAAAGTTGATGAACGGTTGTCAAGCAAACTGACACAGGAATAGCTTCGTGTCGCTGCCACGTGATCTCGTGATCGTCAACTGACGATATTCAAATTGTTCGCAGACTTGCGGTGTTCGAATAATGAGAATTGACACCAACAAAACGTTGCTAACTCTTGACTTCGAGTTTCAGAATACATTTGAATATTGTGAAATGGAAAAAACAATATTCGCGTCACCTGTTCCAACTGAGAGCCCTAAAGTGAATTTATTTATCTGTATTAAAATAATATTGTTTAATCGTTTTCCTTTTTTTGAGACAAACGAGTTGGTGGATAGTGACTGCAACCCATAGACATTTGCAGTTGCTTCGCTTGAAAATCTCTAAATCGTATAGGATCGGAAGTACCTATCGAGGGAGGTAGCTGGTTCCGCAGTGCGGTTGTACGTGGTAAAAAGTGGCGTTTAACGGCTTAAACGATGCGGTCACTGTTGCGGATTTACGGGCATGTAGGTGGTAGGCGTGGATCTTAGATTTGTGTTGTTGAACAATTCTTTGTAACACCCCCATAGGAAATACGGTAAAAGGCGGACAGTGACGTTATTTTATTATATTTATACATTACATTTGTTGTCATTGTGACGTGCCATGTTAACGAGTCCGAAATTGAAATTCGCAATTTTTATACTTTTATAAATCGATGAATTTTGCCATATTTCGTGAAATATCCATACGAAGCCGGGAAGGACCGGTAGTATATTATGTGGCCGATGCCATTTGACCACTAGCAACCACAACCAAATAATTGCAATGCTGATAAGTTGCCGTTCCTCCGCTTCGTAGCTTCGTCACCATTACGGCGGTATCATATGGAGGTACACACATACACACATAGACAGAACAGGAGGCAACGGATTTTCCACGTCCGAGCAGGCCCAATTAGTCCGCACTCTTAATAAGAAAACTTACACACACGTGAACATGTCTATGACCTGGATTTAACACGCATTCAACTTAGATAAGTATGAATACAACGAACAGTAGCAAGAACATAAACTACGCGCTTATATTTTATTTAAGCCTCGAGACTTGATGAGACAGCCGCGAGCTGCTGGGAGCTCATATTTGACCGTCGTGTCACCGTAAATGTGAAAAAAATAACGCCAAGTTTTGTATGTAGAAGCCCAAAATTGTCAAGTCGTATATAACGTAATTAACTCAATTGGTAAACAAGATACTTAATAAAGTTTCTCTTAAAAACAATCTCGCTAGACATAACTGTCAGAATTTTGCAGCTGTTTTATAAGTTTCAGAATTATTCTTTTAATATATTTAGATAAGAATAACCTAAACATGAATTTAGTTTGTGTTAAAATGTGCATTCATAAGGCCTTGGGGTTCTGTTAGTACATAATCACTAAGTTATTGATATTTTATAAAAGGTTGATGAATGTAGATATTTAGTAAGCCGGCTGTATAGCCCCCCAGCCAACCCAGCGCACATTGCAGTCGAAATGAGCTGGCACGAGCTAGGAGGCTATATGATATTGCCCCAAAGTGACACACACAGTGATGAATTTTGAACTAATTGGGAGGACTTTGCTCTGTGTTTCCCCGATTCGAGGGTAAGGGTCACATATCACTAATTCTTAGCGAAAAAATTAACATCTATATATTTAATGTCTGTGAAATCGGTGATGGCATAGTGACCTCCCGAGGTAGCGCTTTGCGCGTTACGACATAGAAGTTGCTTACCGCACACACGGAAATAGTTCGTGGAAAGAAAGCAATTCCAGGACGCGCCTCTCACGCACTACACGTTTTGATGTTCAAAACATTAGAGCTCCCACTCCACCACATCTAGAGTATTAAATTTCGACTGACTTCAAATAAAAGTAAATCAATATGGCGGCTTTTAATGTTTATTTCAGAAATCTGTCTTTAAGACATCAAATAACAACTGTGTGTATATAGCGAGACACAACAACATAGGTAGCTGTCACTTTACGGCGGTATCATGCGACCGTGGGGAGCCTCCGCCGGGTGTGCCGGCCCAATTCGGCTACAATCAGTTATATACCTCCTCGTTTTTTATAGTATAGGGCGACAAACGAGAAATTGGAGCATTTTTACGGCTACCGACGCACATGAAGCGTTGGAATCCTTGGCTCCTCTGCCTCAATGGCCCAATGGCTACTTTCAAACCGCACGGATCGCGACACCTAAGACTTTACGAAGGTATTAAGTGAGTGAGAGGTACCTCTCCGGTCGTGCCGGCCCAATTCCGCTGCTGTGCAACATGGCACTAATTTTTACTAAAATATTATAATTTATGAATGGAAATGTTCGTATGATTGTTGTACTTTCACAAAAAATAATTTGGATTATTTTTAATGTATGTGTTAAACACACTAATTTCTATGGGAATTATGTAATCCCTTTTTTGTATCCCGAAAAAATGTTACCTCAACTATTATTTTCAGGTATATTTAATGTGCGCGCATGGCGCCAAAAATGCAAACATATAAATAAATTAGCATTAAAATTTGATGCCATTTTTCTTAGAGAAAAATGTTTTTATCGTTTAAATGAATATATGCAGCATAATAATGACGTCTGGATAAATCATAATAAAACATTTTACTTGTAGGTATGTATTGAGTTTTATATTTACAGGTACTATGTAAATTTGCCTCACATGGACTTATAGGTTATTTTTGAATTGGAAATTTAAATATTGCTAATCAATTACGATAAACATTTACACATAATCGGAATAATAAAATTAATTTAACTAATTAGTTAAGTATGACATAAACTGTAATTGTAAATTAAAATAATAGTGAAATTATTAATTAATAAATATAAATGTAATGTATATTATTTAATTAGATGTAAAAGTCACGTTAATTAAATATGTATCAGTTTTTGCACGCCGAAATGGCAGAATATGTTGGAAACTTTACTTACTAGGTAATACATGTATATTGTAACTACCGATGTACCGACTATATGTACTATATTCGAGCAAATACAATCTCTTTCTTTCTTTCAGATATCCCATATCAACGGTGACTAGATCATACATTTTAAAATTACGCGTATTTCACAGCCGTACGTAGTTGAAGTTGGTAAATATATTTGTTTCACTGCTGAAATAACATGCTGAGGCCGAACTTGGACATATTTAACAACTCACCCACTACACCATCGCTGGGTTTGCAATATTTAACAACATGGCATATAATGTTAAACAGAAACCCCGACTGCTCCAAATATATTAAAATATATTGTACCCGGCGTCACTCGCGCCATCGAGACATCTTATGCGTAAAAATCCGTCTTGTATCCGCCTGTAGTGAGTAATATACAAATGTACATACACATCACCACCATCATCATCATTATCAGCTCTTATTTTCAACTGTATACAGTGTAAGGCCACTTTCAGTGAACGCCGAGACCGCCGATCTCCTGCTACTCGCTCCCATCCCGGACCAGCTACTGCACGGAGCTCGACTTATATCTTAAGTGTCATACACACATACGATACTATTGTATTTATACATTACCCTCCTTCTGACGCATTCGAGTAAAAAATTGTGCACGTATTTAAGCTTTATTACGTTAGTACATTGTTTATAGAGTGTCGAGAACTCATATGAACGTCTTAAACTTTAAACGTAAGCGGAACTATTTCAATCATAAGCACAACAGACGAGGCATTTTAACCAACAAATATTTTACCAATTAATTCATCCTATATTGTTCGACTTCTGCGGCTTATATTTAAACATAAACATCATCAGCCCGTTAGCGTTTACGACATCATCTATATTTCCGGTTAAGATGTATTTTCTTTTAATAGTATGGGGGGGAAAACGAGAATCGGAGCCTTTCCTCGGCTACCGACGCCCATGAACATCAGCATAATTATATTGCCCGCCTTTTCAACCCCCAATGGGCCACCGACTACTCACAAACCGCACGAATCGCGACACCGTAGTGTCCTTTATGGCGGTATCAAGTGAGCGAGAGCTACCCGGTCGTGCCGGCACAATTCCGTTGCATAGGTGGATGTAGTGTCTGTCACACACCATGCATGGCACTACCTCCACCCAATATAACAATTTAAGACAATATATGCGTCACAGACATTAAGGTATGTTTTCTATTTGTGATATGTTGATAGGTGTGAGTTCCTGATGTCGCGCCGCCTGCCGTCACCAGCCCCGGGTGGGGTCTGGTAGTATATAGAATCTGGGACTTGCGGCCCGTTATAATGTCGAGTACCCAACAAATTTACCGAAGTTATAATCAGCGCTGCATTTTTGCTTTTGGACGTCTTCGGAATCAACAGGACTCCTGGGCGGCTAGTTAGTCCCCCTAAGAAACAGATGCCACATCCATAGAGGGTTTGTGCTGCACCACAGTACAGCCCCCCAAATAATCAGGTAGTGGCGACTGGCGTAGGGTATCCCATCCACGCACATCCCCGTGCCACGTGGTACGTATGGTGCCTACACCATATGCGCAAAATCTCCTCCTCCTATATAAAGTACAAAGGGAGGCAACTATAGTCTCTTATAAAATCTTTATAAGAGTGAATACAGAACATTATAAAATATTTATAAAAATCAGCAGTTCCTAGAATCTGTGACTCATTAGAATGTGTACAGCGTGTGTAAAAGGTTGAGATTTTTTTCTGGTTACATTGGCCTACACCTACGAAAATTCCACGAATTATGCTGCAAAATGTACCAAAAATATTGATAGATACGAATAGACGAAAGGAGACGGTCCTCAGTGCAATTGGCAATTGGGGAATGCTATGTACGTATTGATATCTTAAGTTTACGCGAATGTTAGTCATTACAATAAAACTACTTCTACGAATTTTATTGTAGTGCTATGTACAACTGAGTAAGTCAGGCTGAAGGTGATGAAATAAATTACTATGTATAATGGTGGAAAGAGCATGTAAAAGTCCGCTCGTAGCGTCTACGACTGGCGGCTGACGTAAATCTATGAAGATAGAATAAGAAGCAAAATATGTGTAATTAAGGAAAGAGCATGTAAAAGTCTGCTCGTAGCGTCTACGACTGGCGGCTGACGTAAATCTATGAAGGTAGAATAAGAAGCAAAATATGTGTAATTAAGGAAAGAGCATGTAAAAGTCCGCTCGTAGCGTCTACGACTGGCGGCTGACGTAAATCTATGAAGATAGAATAAGAAGCAAAATATGTGTAATTAAGGAAAGAGCATGTAAAAGTCTGCTCGTAGCGTCTACGACTGGCGGCTGACGTAAATCTATGAAGATAGAATAAGAAGCAAAATATGTGTAATTAAGGAAAGAGCATGTAAAAGTCCGCTCGTAGCGTCTACGACTGGCGGCTAACGTAAATCTATGAAGATAGAATAAGAAGCAAAATATGTGTAATTAAGGAAAGAGCACGTAAAAACCCGCTCGTAGCGTCTACAACTGGCGGGTGACGTAATCAAGTGAACACAAACTGTGAGCTCTGAAATACTTTTTCCAACGTCACGTGACAAATGCTCGCACATCGATCAGCAGGCAAAGACGACTAATTGCATACAGCCAGTGATTTATTTCCTTTTTATTTTTTTGTATTCCAACAGCGTACACATACAGCTAATGTTTGCTGGCAGTTGACTTTAAAGTGTGTGTTCTGAAAATGTAATTTACTAATAATGCAAATGGATGAGTCGTATGGATTGAAGTGAACAATTATGTGAGTAACTCGTGAATGTTATTAAAATGTACGTATTGGTTATGTAAAAAAAATGACAAGGACTTGTTGACATTAATTTTAATTTCATTCGCACTCACGTTTTGCTTTAATATTTTTCTACACCGCAGAGAATTGCCTACGCTGTAGAATGTAAAATAAGAAAACAGAGGTACCTGGAAATATTTTTTATATAGTACGAGTTGCAAACGCGCATTCGGGGATATTATCCGACGCCCATAGACATCGGCATTATTATCATGCAGTTGTGTTGCTCTTATTTCCTCATCCCAACCAAATACCCCTTGGTCACAGGCTATTCACAAACCACATAAAACTGACAGCGTAGCTAACACTTTATGGAGGTATCGTGCGAGAGAGAGGTGCCTCTGGCCGAGCCGGGATAATTCGGCTGCGATGAAGCATGGCACTACCTCAAACTACACATGTGGATTAATCGAACCCAGAGCTAAGCTCACAATCGATTGTATTGGCTTCAGCAGTAATTTAGCCTTAAGATTACACTTGATGTGCGTCTCTACTGTTCCCAGAACGGAGGCTGTTTCTTGTTTTGTAAGTGACGGGACTCCTCGTGAGGTAATCTCAGAGGATAGGACGGAGGAGGATATATTTTGCCTAACACCTACCACTCTAGTCCAGTTCCAGTTTTATCAAGATGATCTCGTTTTCTTCTGACATTATGACCGAAATAGCTGAGGATCAATAAAATATATTCAGTAGTATTCAGTAGCTACAAAATATTATTTTTCATTTCAATAAATCTCAACACGATGTATCCTATTACGAAACTGTCGCCCGGAGGTGAACGACTAAACGACACCTGCGCGGTCGCTGTGGGCAGGCAGACATAAACTACAGACTTTATAACAAAAGCGACCGAAGCGAAGCGAAGCGAAGCAAACCGAGCGGCGCATCTCGGAAGGGTGCTGATCTCATACCTTTTTTTTTGTTATTGGCGCGGGGACCTCATTTACCCGGGGGCGGGGGCCCCACGCCCCTGAGGGGGGTCCAGTGGTGTGTGGGTCTCGCGCCACATGATAGTGCCGAGTACCCACAAAAACCACCGCGAATGCCATCAGTGCCGCCCTTGGTGAGGAGCCCCGGAACAACAAATCATCAGGGCACCTCGACGGCTAGTCAGCCCCTAAGGGACCGACTCTACCTCCACAGATGGAGATGGGGTTGCCTCGCATTACAGGACAACTCCACCAACTTTGTGACAGTGCAATGGGGTAAGGTTCTCATCCTCGCCCCTTGCCCCGTGCGAAAAAGCGCCTCCTCTTGTTGCCCTTTGGTCCCCCCCTCCTTATAAGAGGGGTATCGAGAGCGCATCCCCTTCTTGATCTTTAGACCCCTCTTATAAGAAGAGGCTCGGCTCGATTGGCTGCGCCTGGGCTCACCCAGTGTACTAAGCACCACCGCCACGACAAGTCTTGAACCATGGTGGGGTGGTGGCCTCATACCTGATACAATAAAGTTGAATTATTTCTCTATAATTTCTTTTGATTGAATACATTTTTTCTTTACTTTTTGTTGTTAGGACTAATCTGATAGTTTTGCAATAATCTTAATGTTAGTACTGCTGGTGTTCTCAATTTTTGTGGTATTATAATCCCCACTCCGTATATAAAAAGCCCAACACAGTTTTATCTGATTACTACGACTGAAGGCGACATGACTAGGCTCGGTGTCGAAAGAGGGACCAACCCCCTTCTCTTCCACAGATGGGAGAGATGCATCCCCATATGAGAGTGTCTGAAATTTAAATGGTACTATCATGGTCACGAGGGACTGAGAGGTCCTTCCCTGACTTTGACGTCGGGGGCAGCTCGCGCGCGGTAGTAAAATAACCTCGCTGAGGTGAACGTTTGGCTTACGGAGAAGATCACGACCCGGGGGCGTCCCCCTTCACCTTCTGACGGGTGAAAAGACTCACGCGCGATAGTCTCAGAATATCTAACCGGTATGGTGGTATTTTTTGAACTAGGCAAATCGCGCATCATATTAGGATTAGTCTCTACCCTATAGGTGTTGTTCGAAGCGTTCGTAGTCGAACGTGCGTGTTGCCATCTGAGATGACGTGTGCCTGGGTTATAGTGTACATTTCGGACTCGTCCCCGGAGGCGGCGGCGTGTCTTTCCACTGAGCGAGCGGTGTCGTTTTTGAGGCATGTCTTTTGGTATTTAGTATTTATTCATTAAGAAATTAAGGTGTACGCCGTATATAACGTTTATAACGAGTCCATTGTCTGAAAAAATATAAAACAGCAATCGAGCAATGGATCGTGGTACCCCGTAGCTTTACCAGGCTTACATAAACTAGTTGCGTGTCGAAAATCACATAGTTTTATTCGTTGATATATTTTTGCAAAATGATACCATTAAAGTTTTTAATGTTCTCTCCACTTGATATAGTATTGGGAATCGATAACGTTACCTGTGTACGATAAAATATTATGTAACGTTACAAGTCATTGTAATATTCCGAATGGACGGAGCCTACGAGCATATCAAGTCATCTCTTTCACTGTATCGGTTAACATTTTCACAGATCAATGACAGAACCGTTCGCACAAAAATTATGTAATCTCTAATACGACTTACTTATAGAGCACCAGTATTCTTAGCTTTTTTTTTGTGCATTGCAATGATAGAATATGATTTCTTTTTATGTTTGTAGCGATCAAATTTAAAAAGAAAATACTTAGTAATTATTCATACCTATAACAAGAGCAAAACACAACGCGTCAATTAATATCTCAATTCCCTTTAAAGCAATTTATTATTGTTAATTAACAAGACAAACATATTCCGCTGTATACTCGAGTCTCACCTCGCGAACTCGACGCGGCCGAACAAAAGCGCTGTCATAATTAAAAGCGAGTTAACAAAAACAAAAGCGCGTTGTGAGTAAACCGTCGCACGTCGCTGTCGGCGACTCCATTACAGCATCATGTACACCGTGGGAAATGTACCGAGTGCTGGCGCGTGTAGAACGAGCCGATAGCGCCTCTATGTGTGTGTACGTAGAGATCGTTATTGGCAGCGCGTCAGCAGGTTCGAGTTATGATCGATTTAAAATAACGTAAGTTACATTGGTAAGTACAGAAAAGGTATTCGGTGGGCCATACAGAAATAAGTTAGGAGTTTACCGTACGCCACTGGAATATTCATGCTTCAGTTATAATTATCATAAAAAATGATATTGATATTCCCCCCTCTCGCCCCTTGCCCCTTACGCACCGCCTCATTTTGGTCTTTTGACAGCGAAACTGAATTCGTCTTCCATAAGCACAGATCCAAGGCATGAGGTTTGCTCCTCCTCCAGAACCGTAAGTTTCTGTATAGAGTAGAACGGGAACGAGGTTAAACCTGCGCGGTAAGAGTTTTATGTTAGATACCAAATCACCTATAAATATTTCCCTTGGTAAAGCTTGGCCATGCCGTGAAATTTCATCACAGTGGTTCTTAGAATATGCGAATACATATTTGAAGTTTTTTTTTTCATATATATTTAACGAACAGGCCAGGTAACGCGTTACTGTGGAAATAAAACTATCCGGGTCATTAATTTTAAATAAAATACAGCCAGTATGTTAAGTTGGACAAAGTTACACATCCGTGAGAAATTTCATTGCAATCGGCCCAACTGCCTCGTCAATGCTATTTACTTGCGCAATATCGAAACATAAATATAACCATTTTCAGTTATTAAACAATACGCACGGTACTACCAATATATAAAATCATTGGAAAAACATCCCGCGACTGAACAACAGACAGAAAACAATAAATTGCAGACAGGAGCCCACGGGACGCGCTTGATATCCACCGCTGGCTGCCGCTCTGCTGCACGCTCAGGTGCGTCACAATAAAGCACACGCTTTCAGTTTATCTGCGTGAGCCAGCTGGGAAATATATTCAACCACTTCCACGGGGAAATTGGCGATATTATTGAAATATCCGTGATTAATGATGACCATGATGAATTGTGTACGTACGTAATGAATGCGTACGCACGTACACGCGTTTGTGCGTACTATCTTCTATCCTACTCCCGGTGATATTATAAAATACAAATATTCGTGAGATTGGTCGAGGTACGTTACAAGTGCTTCGAGTAATAGTAGCTCTATGAAAGGGGTAGCCATTCGGGAACTACCTTGAAGACATGTGTGTGTGTGTGTGTGTGTGTGTGTGTGTGTGTGTGTGTGAGCGTGTAAGATTGGACGTACGTTACTCACTTTATCACGAACGGATTTTGATGTAACCTGGTACAATATAGTAAGATATTATTATAATCTGCATTAAAATATCCCATGAGTAATATTGTGGTTTCTTAGGGTATTACACAGAGCAAATACAGTAAGCTTCACCTGTGATTTGTTGTTGCGGAAGGAGCTAACACTGACGGCGTTGCGATCGCAATTACCACGACAGTTCAACGGAAGTGAAGACTTTGTTGTCTTGTTTAGAGAGACGACAGGGGAAGACCCGCCCCTTTTCCCGAAGATGGGATGTGATTTTTAGGAAAAGGTAGTGCCATGCTGCATAGGGGGATTTAGTGCCATGCATGGTGTATGACGCTACATGCTCCTATGCTACTGAATTGGGCTGGCACGACCGAAGAGGTATCTCTTTCTCATGTGATATTGGCGCAAGGTGACATCGTCGCTGTTGCGTTTCGTGCGGTTAGTGAGTAGCGGGTGGCCTCTCTGGCGGGACGGGGTGATAGGAACGCAATACATCTGCGTAAAAATCATGCGAATGTCCATGGGCGTCGGGAAAAGGCTCCGAGTGCTCTTTTGCCCCCTTATGCTATAAAAAAGATCGACAGTGTACCCTATGATAATTATTTTTAGGCCCAACGATTAGGCCTTCCTGTGCTGGATAATTGAGATCGTGTATTATATAGACTATTGACGGAGGCCGGCGGCCGGCGGCCTCGAACCTTCTGACAGGAGAACATGACTCGCGCGGGAGTCACCAATCCTGATAAGCATTAATCTAGGGGGCTTACATATATTAGTATGAATACAACCATAAAATACGTAAGTCCTATTAGCAGGGAGAAAAGAAATGTAAATTGGAAAAAATATAGTGATGTATTGCAGCCTCTTGGACTGGTGCGACCAGAGAGGTACCTCTCGCTCACGAGTAAAGAGGTAAATATCATAAGGTTCCGAATGCAGTAGTAACGCACGCACAACATCACACTCTTATTCCTTCAATACATATTTTAATTCCATCATTGTGGAATCAATTAATACGTCATGAATTTAACAAAAGCATATTTGCTTTTTGGACAAATACAACAAAAACAATAATAAAAGTGCGGGCCAAAATATCTGGCGCAGGCAACAGATGTACGGGTGAATTATCCGCCTACATGTTTTATTCAAGAGCAATGGTATTCAGCCGCCAGCATGTTTCACTTGGTTTTGCCAACATCGTATCAACTTTTGTGCATTCATATAAAAATATTGGGAACTTTTAAAATGATAACTGCGGCACACGTGCGAGTGCTGCTTATGTTATTCTATTAAATTTATTTAGGTAATAATAATCTATAGAAATAAATCTGTTTGTTTGAACTCGCCAATCTCACGAACGACTGGTATTGTATTGATTCAATTAAAAATTCTTTTTGCGTTGTCCATTTTTCGAGGAAGGCTATATGCTATACACCCTGACGCTACGACTAATAGGACTGGAGTTATGCGGAAGAAACCGTGAGGAACCGCGGGGAAAAACTAGTATGTTGTCTAGTACCCGTAACACAAGTGCTTAGGGTACTTGAGGCTAATGTAGCGTGGTGTGTTAAATTAACAGATTGTCATTGTTAATATTACTCTTAGCGTTTGCATTCTATACTTAAAAAATACTTCTTCAATAACCTATTAAGAACTTAAAATGTTGTTTATAAAAATAATCTATAGCTAAAGTATTGCTAAAATATTGTCAATAAGCCAACAGTCAAAATAGCCCATTCATAACCGGTGCACCGCGGTCTAAGCTCATCGTAAAACATTGCGCGGAACCGAGTTGCCCAATCATAATGTATTTTTAATGGCTCCCCAGCCAGCTATCAGCTGCTCGGCGCTTCCTTCACACGTACTCTCAGAAAAGTAAAAATATAACAATACATCTCCAAAACGGTTATTACCCGAAACATTTATTAACCAATTTTATTATTTGTGTGCTCGCGGTACACAAAAACCACCGGAGAGCCATCAGTGAGCGTCTTTATTGATTTTCCCCGGAACAACAAATCATCAGGGCACCTCGACAGCTATATAGTCCCCTAAGGGACTCCTAAGGTGCCCCGCACCACAGCCCCACCAACTTAGGGACAGTGCATTGGTGACCCATCCTCGCCCTTGCCCTTTGCGCAAAAGCACCTCCTCCTACTCTTCTTATAATAGGGATAAAAATTACAGCCCCCGCGGTTTAATTAGCTTCGGCCAAGATGGGGTTCACCTCAGGCTACTGAGCCCCACCTCCGCGACGAGGCCCGAATCATGGTTACTGGAAATAGGCCAATTTTAATGAACGTCAGATGATTACAGTTTGCTACTAAAATTGAAGTTGGGTACTACATAGAAATCCCACGATTTAGCAACCAGGTAGTTTCTTATAAGATGTTTGTCTCTAACAAAACGTTACAAGCAAGCAAGGTCATCTTATCGGGCATTTCTACCTCAAGAGGGATAGCGGGCACCGAGACAAACCTAATAACTCGAGTCGGATCGCAAGGGGACGACTAGCCCCTCGGTGATGAGGGTCCGCATATAACTCCTAATTGGGCGCGGACACTTGAGCGAAAGTTATGTCCGCCAACATAACAAAACTTTATTTTGTTACGTCTGGGGACATACCTCTCGCTCACATGATGTCGTAAGGTGACAGCCATGCTGTCGCGTTACGTACAGCTTGCGAGTTTCAATGGGTCTTTGGAGGAGAACAAGGAAGGAGTGTAATACGTCTGCATAAGAATTAGTCGAATGTTTACCGACGTATTCATCAAAAAAAAATGTAAGAGATTGTATACTTTTAGGACACGGTAGGTGATGGTCCTATGGAACCCAATTTTTTTTACAACAAAACGAAAACATTAAACTTCGCTGTATCTAGTGTAAGAAAATATGCAAACCGTAGAAAACCGAAACAAACTCGCGCGCCCAAAAGTCAAAGACCCCGGTTGCGTCAGGTGAAGTGGTTAGTAGCGGCCACTCGGTCTAGGAAGCTATTTAGCGTAGTACGTACCGTAATTTCAATGACAAATTTGCTAAAATTTGAAATACCTACATTTAAATGTATTCTGAATTAGAATCGAGTACTGAATACGTTCTGTGATTTTGTAGTGTCTCACATAACAGCCTGTATAATATAAACACACTGTATAGTATTTAACATCAGCACTTCAACATAATCAAAGACTACTATTGTTTAAACGGACCCCAATACAGCAAACCACGTACTGGCACATAAAATAGAAAAAAATAAAATGGAAACATTTTTTCGAACATTTTTTTATCCTAAATGTATCAAAACGTACGCATATTTCCCGCCACGTATCGCGTATTGTGCGTTTTAATGAACAGGTTTGCTCAAGTGTTCGTTACAAGCGTTTGTGTGAATATGTGTGGAGCAGGTGCTCGCAGGCTCACTTTTTCGCCTTCAATGAATGAAAGTATTATTATATGGAGCATGTTCTCATAAAAAATGGAAAAGTTAGAACCTAGCGTTGTTCGACAGTCGGTGTTATGTGTAGACCGAAGTGTGCGAACTCATCGGACAAAAGCCCTGCTGCCCTGGTCTATTAAAAACTAAAGGAGTGTTAAGACTCTTTTTTTTTTAAGTTTCCGTAGCCAAAAAACGGAATCTTTATAGTTTTAGTCAGTCCGTATGTCTCGACGTTTTACTCGGTGTGTACGGGTACGATCTGCTTAAAATTTGGCAGGTAGATGTGTTGTAGGAACCGCTACAAAAATGTGTCAAGATTCTTAAAAATAATATTGCTAAGGGTAACCACTCCATACATAATAAATAAAATAAAAAAAACAATGGAACATATATTCACCCTGGTCCCCACCCTGGGATTTCCTGTGTTGTGGGTAACCAGTCTCTTCCCTATTTGCATTAGTACAAATCTATCATCTATTAACTAAAAGAGAAACAAAAATCAATAACAAAAACTATGAAACAAAATGTATACTTTCTTAGATCCATGTCTCCAAAAAAATCACTGCATTATATAACATTATGCACAGTACTATAATTGCTTCTTTTGTTACAATAACTAACACTTACTTGCTGATGCGGGGGTATATTTAAAATTAATTTTTCAAAACAATAGCAAGGCATACACTCATGAATGTCTCAACATTAGACACTCTTGACGATACTATAAAATTGCCCGACATGAAACTATGTAACTTAGAGATGTACCTATATAAAAATAATTATTTTTTTACAAACTGATAATTCATTATAACAACAAAAATGAAAAAAAAAAATTAATGAGTCTGTGAGTAGGTAATTTATTTTTTATACTGAAACGGCGCCATGTTGTAGAAAAATCAACTTGCAAAGTCCATTTGTGAACACGTCGTGATGATTTTTGAGACTTCTCATTTAGGGCTCCAAATGATTGCTTATGATATTCGATAACTGTAGCAACAATGTACATTTGTCTTATACTTAGGACTGTACGTTGTTAGTATAAAAGATTTGTAGGGTACCAGACTGGATTACGAGAAGCAACTTTAAGTATACTACGTTGTGCGTGTTCTAGTCTAATCATTAAAGTCTTACATGAACCTCCCTATGTAATTATACAATAGTTCAATATAGACTCACATAGAGAATTATGAACTTCTGAAGCAGATCAGATTTTTCGAAATATATGAGTTAGTTTTCTCAAACGTGTGCATACTGAGTTAACATGAGCCGTCCATGATAATTTGCTGCTGGAGTAATACTCCAAGGTATTTAATTGTTTGAACCTCTTCAAGTATGGTTCAGTTGCAATCAGTTGTTAGGTCGTTATAATTACATGTATGTAATTTTATGTAGAATGATGACTCCTTAGGAGCACTAGACTTGATATCTTAAAGTTAATGAGTTCTTTTTTCGATCGTGAGTGTCAGTAAATTGTGCTGTAACCATTGAGCTAAGTGTTTTAGGCCTGCTGGAGCACCTTCGATTACCTTCTCCCATATTTTACCGTAGAAAAATATTACTGTATCATCCGCGTAAGTAAAGGTTTTTGCTTCATTGGGCTCAACTTTGAACAGGTCGTTGATGTATATTAGAAACGGCGTTGTTCCAATAACTTCCCTGTGGGACACCAAAATCAATGTTTAAAAATTCACTATAATGGTTACCTTTACTCGCTATTTGCGGTTCATTTAAATTGGACACAAACCAGTCTAGAGCAGTACCACGTACACCAATGGCTTCTAATTTTCTTAGTAATATAGAGCGCGAGGCGGTACCGAAGGCCTTAGCCATATCGATAAAGACACCAGTACAATGGTATATCTGGTTTAATTTACCTGCGATGGTATCTATTAAGTCATTTACCGCGTCTTCTGTAGCGGTCTGCTTCCTAAAGCCGTACCAATTTTTAGATAAAATGTTTTCATTGTTTAGGTAAGTCATTAGTCGTTTATTCACAATTTTTTCTAGAACTTTAGATATCGCTGTCAAGAGGGAAATTGGTCGATAGTTGGCAGGTTCACTTTTATCGTATATATACTCACATAAGTTTGCAGCTAACTAAACTGTGTACCTAAAGATCTAAATCTTTACAATAAAACTCACTTCGACGGATTACGACTGAAACGTCGGGCTAGTTATATAATTACATAAACCGCGATATAAACCATAACAGTAGTTTTATTGTAACTTTGCGAGATATTTGCTTGTAAAGTGGTAAAAAGTTACTCCCGCCGCTATAACTTTTGAACTACCGATAAACAAATAGACAAAAAGGATGAGGCTATATTGTAGAAACCAATTATCGTTTGTAGTTTTTATCAAAAACTACAAACGATAATTATAATTGGTTTTTACAAAATCGATTTGGTAGTTTGAGAGATTTCGAGTACGTTTTTTTGTTTTGATGTTACGTAACCGTACATACGTCCGACTCGCACTTGGCTGGTTTCTCAAATTTCTAATAATTTTCACGTCTCACTAATATTTCTTGAATATACACGTAAAACTAATTATGTCCCACATTTAAATCTTTCTGTTTCTTATTCTGTATTCAGTTTTCATATACTAACATGTAGTTATATTTTTTCATTGAGACATTTAAGACCTTACATCTTACATCATTGAGTCTATAGTTCACTGTACAGGTGTGTACCTGGTGGCTGGTGTCCACATGTTGCCTGCTCCTAAAAGGAGTGCAGCTCCAGTTACTCTCTCGTATCGCGTGTCGCTGAGGCTATGTTTTATTTCTGCGAACTTGACACAGGGCTGCCAGCTTGTAATTTTTATGACAGATCATTAAGCAAGCAAGTAGATCTGACTCTAGTGAAATTTTGAGTGCTTGCCATTCATAAATGAAATACAAGTCTAACAGTAGAAGGATATGTGTACTTACACATCGTCATACTAAAGTCATCACCATCATTATCACCCCTATTCGGTCCACTGCTGTACACAGGCCCCTTTCAATGAACGTCAAGACGACCGATCTGCTACTCGCACCCATCTCGGACAACCTTCCCACCTAGTAAATGGTCGACCAACACTTCGTTTCTCTAAACGTTTCCACTCCAGAACCTTACCGGCCCATCTGCTATCTGTTCTTCTGAGTGTGCGACTAGCCCATTGCCACTTCAGCGAGCTTATTCGTCGTGATATCGGATACGGACTACCAACGCCCAATTCTAATACTAATATACAAATAAAATTGATACTAATAAAGTAGATATGTCTGTACCTGCACCTTGCTGCATTACCGCTGGTACAGCTCTTCCGCTAAGGTATCTCAATCAGCCCTCGTTCGCACGAGCGGCTTAAAAATCGACGCGGTAAATAAACCGTAAAGAAGCGCTGTCGTATGGACAGATAGTTGGCCGTCCATGTGTTCCATTTCGACGACTTTTTAACGCGCGATAAAAAAACGTAAACATTTTTTCTGCTATTTGTAAAAGTGGGGGTTAGGTTCAAACCTCCTTGGGTACTCTCCGTTCTAAGTATAAGTACAGTTTTTTTTTTAAATAAAACAGCTTTTCCCTGGCGGAACGCGCGAACGTCCCTTAAACGAAAATTATAAAATATTTATATCTAATCACAAATAAAGCAAGATGGGTTATAAAAATATAATTGTTTAGTTGTGAACATTGAATTTCTTTCTATGAGTAGAGTTGTGTACGTCACACGTTCAGTATCGGTGTAGCATAATATTGTAATTACGTCAGATAGCCTCATGTTGTATCCGCCTCGTTACGCCGCTTTGTTACATTAAAGGGTCAGCGAGGGACTACACCTGAGGATACTCGTTTTTTCCCACCGCAACTGAAAATGAATTCCATTATGCATTAAATAAATTGCTACACTTGTTATCATTTTAGTACACTATATTGTAAAACATTATAATAATCATACTTCAATGTAATTTATTTTATATTTTGAAATAGTACACGTTATTTCTATTATTTTTTTTCTGTATATCTTAATTACTGCTTTCGTCCATTTGAGGCTAATGACCGTAATTGCCATGCTGAGCAGGCGGAAATCTCCTGCCTTTAGCAGGAGATCGTTCGTCTTGGCTTTTATTGAGAGAGGTATATATCCGGCTGCGGATCAATAAGGACTGATACTGATGATGATTGTGACGAGATCTCAATTTATTAAATATTTTTATTTCAACTATTTTACGAAGTGTCTGTCAGTTTTTAGTTCTGTACTAAAGCCTACTGACAACAAGGGGCTTTAAGTATGGCGCGGATCGAGCACATACTATACAATGTGTAACAAAAACCCTGTTGTGACTGCCAAGGATATAACCAGAAACGACATGCAATTCTAAAAATGCATGTCATTTACTATTTAGTAGTAATGTTCAACTGATACAAAATAAATATTAAATACGACGTTATTATAAATCGTAAATTATAACGTCCCGTGGGCCTGATGGGCTTGGTGGACGTATCAGTATCACCGCATTGGAACTGTTAATGACCCCGAGTGTACTGGAGGTCATGAACTTGTCACGTGACAACCAGCTGTGGTGCCGTATACATTTGAACAGAAATTTATGCAATTGTAAACATTACATTGGCCAATATTTGAGTGTATCGAACTATTATTTTCAGCAGCCGTATACCGGTACGGTAAGGAACAACAGGGTTCCTGTCGCATGTTGTATAAAAATATCCAATATTTTTGTTATAAAAATGTTTAGTTGTTTGTGAGGCCACAGCCCTAAAATGACTCTGTAAGCAAAAACATTGCGTATTCATCATATACAATTCAAAAACTCATATCTGCTACATACTACGTACATACGTTACGTCTTCTCAGCCGGCTCTTGTACTATATTAATCATCAGTATCTGTCAAGGAGCAAGACTGTCCCCTACCATGGTTCAAGCCTTGTCGTGGTAGGGCTCGACAGCCTGAGGTGAACCGAGACACCTTGGGCGAAGCCGATTGAACCGAGGAGGGGGTTGCTATATTACCCCTATTATAAGAAGAGGGGACTAAAGAGCAGGAGGAGGAGCCGCTCTTTGTACCCCTCTTATAAGAAGAGGGGATAAAAGATCAAAATGAGGCAGCGTTTTTGCGCAAGGGGCGAGGATGGGAACATTATCCCACTGCACTGTCTCAAAATAAGTGCGTGGCAATCCCATTTGTGTAGGTGGGGCCGCTTTCTAAGGGGGCTGACTAGCCGTCGAGGTGCCCTGATGATTTGTTGTCCCGGGGCACCTCACCACAGACGGCGCTGGTGGCACTCGCACTGGTTTTTGTGGTTATTTGGCAGTATAATGTGCCGCGAGCCCCACACACATCTGGACCCGACCCAAGGCAGGTAAAGGAGGCGTATCATTGCGTTTACCCGCGTCAACAAAGAAAAACACAAGAGTGTTCAGTCGAGTAGTTCCAACAAAGAGGTTAATAGTAGAAATTAATTTCTTAATAATTTTATGGAACGAATACTAAAATTATTTTATATAATAAATTACTCTTAAAATGTATTAAGCAAATATTTTTCAAGTAGTACTAAAAAGTTTTGCACTAAAGAAAGATAGATTTCGACACTAAAAATCTGTAGGCGTCATCTAGTGCCGCGGGACACGGGACATAAAAACGCATTTCTGTCCCATCACTTGATGATTGACGGAGCAACGCCAGAGGGGTCAATTCAATGACTGACTATGAGCCAGCTGTACCATCTACCTACCTATATTATATTCTCCTTGGGGCGAAAGCCAAACCTACTCGATTTTAAACTAATTCACGTCTATCCAGGCGGGTCTTCGACGTTAACCAAGTGGTTCAGTTTATGTACTGTGACTTCTTGATGGAAGTTCATGATCTCAATAGACGATTAGAAACTATTTTAAACAATTTCCACTATTCATATCATCACCATAGTGATGTGAAATCGAAACCGGCCGTAAATGCTAAAAAAAATGTATTTAATAAATACTGGAAACTGTGATTTTGTTTGTTATTTGTGAAACTTAGTACATGTAAATTGAAGAATTAGTATGAATTATTGTCGGTATCGAAACCGGACTACTCGACTCAAAATCCGTGTATGTAGCCCAGTGAGCCGTCCACTGCTCATTCAAAAATTGTTCGTAAAAATTAATTATAAATTACAAATTGTATATTCAAAGCATATCGTATTATTATATAATTATGTTATTATCATATAATTTGATATCTAAAATATTGTTAATAATTTTGATATTTTCGAGAGCAAATTTGGTTACGAAATTCGCTTCGAATTTTGTGTTCAGTATCAAATATGTCATCTGCTCCTTGCTTACTCTAATAAAATTTTGCTAAAACAAGAAAGTGAAAAGTTAAGGCAGGGACACAATGGCGTCGGTAGTCACAAAATAGGACAGATTTCTTGTTTATCCCCCTCATAACAGGTATAGGTGTATTTCTAGTACGAGGTAGTTGCCCTATCATTAATTATACATCTCAAAGATAACAAATTGAATGGAAATATACAATAAAATTTATGAAGAGTTTTTCCTTTTTGAAGTTGGGAAAGGACAGGAGTTTTTATAATTATATATTACTCCTTATTGGGCGATGAAATTAAACATCCAAATAAAATTATACATCCTTTTGATGTTTACAAACGATTTAAACTGTTTAAAACTGGGTGTAGCCTTTGTTAAAGTCAACAGGTACTGGCAGAACGTTTATAGATTTCCTGCCTAGTGATATGACTATACGAGTCAGGCGGGTACTACCAACATTATAAATAAACAGTGCCTGTGATTCTGGCAGGGCCGCCACTCGCCTTATAAGGTTGTGCGCGGGATTGAAAATACTACTCTTTATGAATTCCGTTCAATAATTATTTATTTTGGTCGTGATCCTCTCCACGATCCTGTCCTGATCGTTTCCATGAGCCAAACGTCAAAAAAGCGCCGAGGCCATTTTAGCTACCGCGCGAGTTGCTCCCGGCGTCAGAAACGAAGAAAGAACCTCTCTGTCCCTCTGCCCATGAAAATTCGCATTGAGGGTGTTTGTAGTAGCATATTTATCTATTAGATAAATATGGTACTACAAACGCCCTCAAATCGGGATGCACCTTTCCTATCTACGGTAGAGATTAGCGGGTCCGATACCTTTTTTTGCCTCAAAGCTACTTCCGTCGCGCTAGCCCAACGAGCCTAATTATCCTCGTATATTTACGCGAATGTTATTCATTGTTGTGTCTCTTTAAGAGATTTTATCGCGTTTCTTTAGATTTTCTTTTGGAACGATACA